>CAUYRT010056742.1:0-103560 GCA_963574885.1 Lepilemur ruficaudatus | reverse complement strand
CTCAAGGTCAGGAGTTCGAGATCAGCCTGAGCAAGAGCGAGACTCCGTCTCTACTAAAAATAGAAAGAAATTAATTGGCCAGCTAAAAATATATATAGAAAAATTAGCCAGGCATGGTGGCGCATGCCTGTAGTCCCAGCTACTCAGGAGGCTGAGGCAGGAGGATCGCTTGAGCCCAGGAGTTTGAGGTTGCTGTGAGCTAGGCTGACGCCACGGCACTCTAGCCCGGACAACAGAGTGAGACTCTGTATCAAAAAAAAAGAAGCACCTTCAGTCAACACGTTTGGTTAGAGGGTGGGCATCCAAAGAGCAGCGGCTCAAATGTTTGCTCAGCACGTTCGTTGCGCCTCTGCCTGAGTCGATGTTTGCCGGGTCGAGTGACCAGCCAGTGCAGTTGGTCGTCCAGCATGGCAGGGAGGACCAGGAGGCAGTGGAAGATGCTTTAGCAATGGCCTTGCTCACCCTCTGCCCTGAGAGGAGCAGGGGCAGCACCCTCCTGAAGAACTCTGAGCAAGCGTCCCTTCCTGCTTTCCTTCGGGACATCTTTCCTGAGCTGCTACTGTGTGCAAGCGCTGCGCCTCCTGGGGGCAGCCGGAATCCCGCACTCTGGTGTGGGAAGAGAACAGGAACAGGTGAACCCAGGCAGAGCACACCTCCCAGAGGGCGAGGAGGGCTGTGGGGGCAGCTGAGCTCGGGGCCGCAGGGGCACAGGGAAGGCCTCTCTGAGGCAGAGACCAAAAGCACCCTAAGAGGAGAGTTGTGTGGCTGTAGGGGGCTGGGGCTCCCTGCAGAAGAAGAGGGATGAAGAGGCCCAGGGGGTGGGCGGCTGGCCCCTCTTTGGATTCCCTTGGAGCTGCCACCCAGAGTAGGGCTGGGCCGGGGGCTGGCCATGTGTCCTTCCTCCTCTGCCAACCCTCCTTTACCTGGGTACCCTCCCAGGCTGTCTGCAGCCTGTCCCCACATGGGAGTGGGGGAATGTAAGACTGCAGCTGGCCAGGCTGGCAGTGAGTGGGCAGGGCCGGCCCTCTGTGCTCAGCAGGGTTCAAGGTTATGCCGTGTCCTCTGCACCCCAGCCCTGTCTCTGGGGGAGCCCACAAAGAGGAGAGCCCTTGCGCCCAGGGCATTCAGCGTCCCGCTTTCCATCCTCTCTCTCTCTGTCCCAGACTGGCTTCTCTCCCAACACAGGTACAAAGTGACTCTCCCTCCAGGGGACCTCGACAGGCATCAACTATAAATAAATCTCCAGGTAAGAGCCGAGATCTCCTACTTTCAGAGCCCCTCAGCCCTCCAGAAGGCACTGTGGAAGCAGACAGGCCAGGTCTGAACCCAAGCTCTGCCACTTACTTGCTCTGTGACCTAGAGGAAGTCACCTACTCTCCCCAGGCCTCAGTTTCCTTGTCTATAAAATGGGGATAATGATCCAGTAATCTCTCCCAATCAAGTTCACACAAGGGCCACATATAGCAGGTACTTTCCTCCTCCTTCCAGAGGATTTGAGAAAATAGCAAGATGCCAAGGGTCCAAAAACTGGCAGCCCCTAGCTGCCTCTGGGGACTCCCAGAAGGCAGAAAGGGAAACCAAGGCAGTGAGGATGGGGGTGGGGGGCAGGCTGTGAGAGGAAGGCGCTGGCAGCAATAGATAGGCAGAGCAGCAGACATTTATTCTGTGCGTCCTGACACTGAACACCGTCGCCCCGCCCCATCCATCTCTCTGCTTGTTCAGAGCCTGGGTCCAGCTGGGCCAGGAGCTGGAACCAGCAGGCGGAATGCGCTGGCCAGGGGTCATGGCTGCTCCCTGAGTGGACAGAGAAGGGAGGGTGAGGCCAGGGCTGGACCTGGAGCAGCTGGGAGAGGGACAGTGGAGGGCTGAGAGGGTCAGTCCCTGGTCCTCCTGTTTTCCCCACCCTGACCCTCGACCCCCAAGAGCTCGGCATTGGGAGCGTAGCCCTGACACTGCTGGGCACCCCCACAGCTGCCTCAGAGGGGCAGGTAGGTCCATGTGCCCCTTCCCCCGACCTCCCCCATACTGCACCATTTGTCCCAGCCTGGAGACAGAGGTCACCTCGTTCCCAGAAATGAGGCTGGCAGCACCCAATGAACCCACCTGGCTGGGCCCTCAGTGCTGATCCAGGATGAGGGGCACCTGGGCGCTGTCCACGCGGGGGGGCAGCCGCTCGCCTGTGCGCACATTGAACATGGGCAGGGTGGAGAGTGGCCGGGGCACCTCGCGGTTGCCTGCCATCTGCCGCAGCTCCTCTGTGTTCCCATGGATGGTGCAGTGGTGAACCATCTGGATGCTGGAGGCATAGGGTCAGGGGCCATCAGCTCTAGGAGTCAGTAGCCCCAGGGTCCAGTCTGGCACTGCTTAAGAGCCACCCTGCTGTCCTCCCCACCAGTCAAACACGTGACGAGGGCACAGGGAACAAACAGGAAGTCCTATGATGCCCGCTCCGTGCCCAGAGACTGAGGCACGGGCTCAGGGTGCAGACAGCCTGGATTCAAAGCTGTGTGTCCTTGGCAAGTTGCTTAACCACTCTGTGCCTCAGTTTCCTCAACTGCAAAATGGGGATAATAATACCTACCTCCTAGGATTGCTGTGAAGATGAAATGAGAAAATGTGGCTTGAGGTTTAGAGCAGTGCCCAGCAATGGTAAGTGCTCATGTGATACTAAGACATGAATAGATATCCACAGTGGATATATTTTTCCAGAATCCAGAATTTGCTTGGCTTAATACAGTATTCTGTTTTTATATTCTGGTGACCTTCTCTGTCCTTTGTAGCACTCAGCTCCCTCCCTCAATACTTTCTCCAACCACAGAGCATCTAACCCTTCTCCTCCCTCCGCATCCCCCACTCCCACCCCTATGTCCCTGGGTCGGGCTGGCAAACCTGCCTTCCCCTTTACCTTTTCTCACCTCCTCAGTTTGCCGGAGCTGTCTCCCCTTCTAGAAGTTCCCTCCCCACATCCTGCCAGGCCTTGAGCATCTCATCCTTTGTCTCCTCGGGCGTGTCCTCCACTCTCTTTGTACCCTGACCCCCTCCTGGCCCCACCCCAGCCCACCCCCAGCACCGACCAGTTCCCAACACAGAGTCTTGTCTCCCTGGGCTTGTTTCAGACCAGGGCTCCTTGACGCCGGGCACTGAGCTCCATCCTGAGATCTTCTAAGGGGCTGGAAGTCCCAGCAGCACTAAGTGGCCACACCCACGGACAGTCCTTTTTTTTTTCTTTCTTTTTTTTTCTTTGAGACAGAGTCTCACTCTGTTGCCCAGGATAGAGTGCCGTGGCGTCAGCCTAGCTCACAGCAACCTCAAACTCCTGGGCTCAAGAGATCCTCCTGCCTCAGCCTCCTGAGTAGCTGGGACTACAGACAGGCATGCGTCACCATGCCCGGCTAATTTTTTCTATATATTTTTAGTTGGCCAATTAATTTCTTTCTATTTTTAGTAGAGATGGGGTCTCACTCTTGCTCAGGCTGGTTTTGAACTCCTGAACTGGAACGATCCTCCCACCTCGGCCTCCCAGAGTGCTAGGATTACAGGCGTGAGCCACTGCGCCTGGCCACAGACAGTCCTTTCTGAGCGCTAGCTCCAGTTCCTCCTCAGAAGGCTCAGCCTCATTGTCTTTGGACGTTCCCAGGAACTTGCTTTCTGCGGTCCAGGGGCAAGCTTTAGTTCATTTAGACAGGCAGAGTAGCACAGTAGTTAAACATGAAGACTTGCTTTAAGTTTGAATCTGGGTTTCACTGCTTCCTGGCTGTGTGACCTTGGGCAAATTATTTAACCTTTCTGTGCCTCGGTTTCCCCAACTATAACGCAGTTGTATGAATTAAATGTGTTAATATAAGAAAAGCACTTAGAACATCTCCCGGTCAAGCTTATAGCAAGTGGCAGTTATTCTCACAGGGAACCCTCAGTTGCTACTATCATCTTCAGTGTTATTTTACTATAGTGAGCCCACTGGTGAACTTGGCCTCCAGTGGAAGGGTGTTTCCAAGCCCCTTGTACACGAACCCACCCATGTTAGTAGGCCTAGCCTGGTGACATTCTCCCAGACTACCTGGCTGCCAGGTCAGACAGAGCTGGGACTTTTCATGACAAACTATAAAATTGGGTTTTCTTGGAGGGGCTAGAGCCCCAGGCAGGGCTGAAGGGACCCCACTTGCCCCTCAGTTACTGATTAGATGGGGGAAGGACGTGGTCCCCACCCGTGTCCGGGTCTCAGTCAGCGAACACAGACTCCACTTAGAGACTGGCCAGTTAGATTATAGAAAAGACTTCCCAGCCTCACGCTGAATAGGCCACCCTCCTTGGGGCGGGTGGGACCAAGTCCTGTCTGGCCAGTGGGAAGACGTGGAGTCACTGTCTAGGGCCGGGGGAGGGTCAAGATGAGCTCTCGAGTCTGGAATTTGGCAGGCTGGGTTGTCCAAAACACAATTTTCCATTCCCAGGCAAGGGGAGACTGAGGGGAAAGAGGGAAACCGGTGTGTGGAGGGTGAGACGGAGGCAGGTGATGTCCCCACGGGGAAGGGCCCCAGTCAGTGCGCCCCCTGCTCACCCCAAGTCCCACACCTGGGTCTCATTACTCTAGCAACACACAGGTGGAAAAATGTTCACGGGCTGCTTTTCTAGAGCAAGAGCCAAAGCCAGACCCTGCGGTACCTTCCTGGAAGTCCTTCCACATCAGCACTTAGGCAGACGCACAGACAGGAGGCCTTCCCACACACGCGCGCGCTTGTGCACACGTGTGGCCTGGGCTCTCCCACACCCAGCGTGCCACCAACACCTGGCAAGCGCCACTTCTGGCACACAGACCCACGGGACAGGGTTGTCGGGGCCTGGAGGATTCTGTGACCAGTAAAATCTGATCTGGGTGAAAAACAGGCAGTAGAATCACCCTTGCAGATAAATTTGAAAAAATGGCAGACACGGAACAAGCAGGAAAAATAGGGTTTTGTAGAAATAAATCAACACGAAATCCAAACCAACTAAGGCAAACATCACACGTGGTAGATTGGTTATTGATTTCAAATTGATGGAGGAAGCAGATTTTCCTGATAACATCTGAGGTACAAAATTGACCTAGGAAAGCAGAACCTGGCAGAAATACCAGCCACAAGAGAATAACCACCGTAGCAGTAGGTACGATGGATTAAATTTGAGCAGCCCCCGACCCCCGAAAAAGGAATAAACTTGTGAAATTTACATGAAAAATCTCTGATCCCAACGGGGGAAAATTCTATAAAATAAACATAAAAATAGAAAATAAAAGCAAAGCCTTTTAACTGCTTTGTGTAGAAAGTTGCTCAAGGAATGAAATTGATTTAACGTAGATCAAGGAATTACATCTCTGTTCACTCTGGAAAATGTATTCCCCACTAAATTTCATAAATGTTGCTATAATTCTGATGTCTCAAGTGTTTGTATTCCTCAACCCAAAACCCAATGATGGGTTGAGATGGTGGGGTCAAAATGATGGGTTTAACACTGGGGGCCCAGAACACCCTGAGACTGGCTCGAGCACATGCGTATAAGGGTCCACCTGTCTGGCCCACACAGCCACAGCTCCCCTTCCCAGGACACCTGGCACATCAGCTGCCCACACCGTCTGGCATCTCCTGTCCACCCCTCCCAGGAGGAAACAAAGGGGCCACTGTGACCCCCACAGGATTCTGGTGGCCTCACAATGTCCCCCTGAGGTCACCGCAGAGATAACCTTGCCACCCCCTGCACCCACAGCACAAGTCTGCTGAGGCCAACCGTGGGTGATCATCCTCGGTCCTCCCTCTGGCCACCCAGGGGAAGGCGTGGGCCGGAGCTCTACGAGGGAACCAGAACAGGGACGCAGCTCCCCCACCCACTGAGGAGCAGCGCCTCGGGGCATTTCCAGCCGCCATCCTGGAGGTCCTTGCACCCAACTCCCTTCACCTACCACAGGGAGAGATGCAGAAAGACACTTCACAGCTGCCTACGTCTGCGCCCCTGGCCTCAAGCACCGCTGAGGGTGGAGGCCGGCAGGCCAGCGTGTCAGGGGTCTCTAGCAAGAGTGAGGCTGGGCGCCGAACCCGTTCCAAATCCCACCAGAAGCCTACCATATCCAAGGTGATCCTGAAGACTGTGGCAGACAAGGGAGCAGGCAAACGTGTGTCCCTTGCCACCCTGAAGAAGGCTGTTGCCACCATGGGCTACAACATGGCACGCAACACCTATTACTTCAAGCGTGTGCTCAAGGGGCTGGTGGACACGGGCCTGTTAAAGCAGGTCACTGGCAAGGGGGCCTTGGGCTCCTTCTGCATGGGCAAGAAACAGGCCTCCAAGTCCAAGCTCAAGGTCAAGAGAAGGCGGCGGCAGCAGCAGCGGAGGTCTGGGCAGCGCCGCGCTGGACAGCGCCGTGCTGGACGGCGCAGGTCGCCACTGGGCTCCAAACTGGGGCACAAGCAGCTTTTCAAGAGGGCTCGCAGAGTGGCCAAAGGCCGCTGCCATTAACGAGGCAGGCCAGCAAGTGGTCAGAGGCGCCAGGCCCGCCACAGGCTCAGTGCAGTGGAAATAAAAGGAGCCTGACCTATTTCATACCTGCCTCCTGGAATTTGGGGTTCAGGGGAGTAGCAGAGGAAGGGGACTGGGGGCACAGAGGAGGGGTAAGTCCATGGGTAGGGGACTCCTGGGGCAAAATAAGAGAGATGGATTTGGGAAGGGCTGGCAGTGTTGGAAGTGTCCATAGACACAGCTAGTCCAACCACATCCTCCTGCAGGGGGAGAACCTGAGGCCAGAAAGGATGATGGAGCAATTGTGTGCTGGCCTGGACCCCAGGTGTCTGACTCATAGTGGGGTGTGTGTGTGTGTACACATGCTGGGAGCCTCTTAAGTTGCTTCCCCGCAGGGTGGCATCAGGTGCCCTTCTCCTGTGACACAAAAGACTCTTCTACGGGACTAGAATAAGAAAGCAAGGTCAGGATAGGTCAAGCCCAGCAACTGACCAGCCCAGGGCTAGGGCTCAGAGGTCAAAGCTGGCTCATCTTCCCAGAGTAATCTGCTTTGTCTATGCTGCCCGCGGAGGTTGGGGGGCCCAGCCTGGCCATCTAGGCGGACTCCCACCCAGCCCCCAGCTTCCCTACTCACTCGGAGGTGGCCAGGTCTCTCTTCAGCCTGTGGAACAGCGAGGGAAAAGGTTAGCTCGGCTCTGGGCTTGGCCCAAGGCGCCCCCAGGGCTCAAGTGTGTGCGGTGGTTTGTGTATGATTAATCATAACCGCCTCCTGGTGCCAGGCCAGGTGGGTCCCCAGCCCTGAGCTGCCTAGAAAGGGGCCCCACACTCCTTTCTGCCTGGGAACCCCACTTTCTGAGTGGTCTAGGTCCCCATGCAGCACAGGTGCCACAGGACGTCCCATGGGTGTGACAATCAGGGGGTGCCTCCCTGCCCTCTGTCCACACACGCACCGTCCCTCCCGCCGGCAGCACATGATGTAGGCCAGCAGCAAGGTGAGCAGCAGGGCCACCAGCAGGGGCACCAGGAGGGTGACCAGAGCATCCACCAGGAAGTCACGGGCCGGGGCCTCAGTGGGTGGGCAGAAGAATGGGTCATGCTCCAGGATCCCGTCACCTGGGGTTGGGGCCTCATCTGCAGGCTCTGGCACTGACTTGTCCACCTGCACAGAGAGTCCAGGGCTGGCCCAGGAGTGGCTGGCTGGACACAGAGGCCCCCAGGGGACAGGGCAGGGGTTCCAGGGACATCCTGGAACTCAAGGATCCTGGAACCTATTGCCTTATGCAACCACAGGGCTCCTTCCGCCTGCCTCACTCAGCTCATGTAACCTCGCTGAACAAGCACTGGGCTAGGAGGCTGGAGAGACTAGGTCCTGGAGAGGCAGGGAAGCACAGTGGTTAGCACACAACTCTGGAGTCTGACTGCCTAGGCCTGAATCCTGACTCAGACAAGCACTTAGCTGGGATGACTTGCTTCTAAGTGCCTCAGTTTCCTCACCTGTAAAGTCAATAATAGTGGCATCTGCCTGCTGGAGTGGTTGTGAGGATAAAACATGTTGATTGGACAGTGCCTAGCAAGTGCTTAAGAATGTTGCCAATTACCTGGCCCTGGCTGTCAACCCCGAATAAGTTCCTGCTTTGTCAGTAATTCACAGGACACTAGCAGTGGGACCCCGGGTACCTCAGCTCAGTATCCCAGAGCTGTAGTGAGCATCTCTGAGTTATAATAGGGACAGTTATCAGCTCCTGGCTGCAAGTGAGTTTGCTAGGAGGCACCTTAGAAGGAAGCAGACAGAGCTGTCACGCAGAGGCCCTTGGTGGGGAAAGGGTTTGGGAACCAGCCCAGGGGATGTGATTGATTGTTTTAGATGTTGGTCTGGACAGATGTGGGACGCCAGGAGTTGAACCCTCGGGTGGGAGTGCAGACTCTGTCGCCCTCTTGTGGAAGAAGATAGAACTTCAGGGTGTGGCAAAAGTCCAAGACCAAGACCAAGACCACCGACTGATTGAGGCCAAGACAGATCATCAGAGAAGCAGGGAGTAGACAAATCAGAGACTGGTGTGGGAAGCAGTGCGGAGGGAAGGGGGACTGTGATAGGGGCCATGCCCACCCCCATCCCCAGAACCAGGGTCCCTCCTCACCAGGGACACATTGCACCAGTCAACATGGAAGTAGGGTGCCAAGGTGTCATAGCAGGACAACAGTGGAGGCTGGCCCTGGGCGCAGCGGGCATGGCTGTCGGGGGATGCCACCATCTTCAGGCAGGTAGAGAAAGCTGAGGTAGAGCCCACCTTGATGTACACCCTGGGCCCAGAGAGAAGCCACTGTCAGCAGAGCAGGGGCAGGGGACACCAGGCATCCCTCTGCAGGGTGTTGTCAAAGCTGACCTGATTGCAGGCCGTGACCTGGGATGGGAGAGGGGAGGAGGCCTAGGAGGGGTTTAGGCAAGAAATGTGGTACAGCAGGGGGACTGGCAGGAGAGGTCGTAGGGCCCCTGAGATCTGGGGTTATGGTGAGAGTGCACAGAGCACACTCTTCTGTGCTGTGGGGAGCCTTAGCCCCCAAAGAATGTCCTTTGGTGGACAGATCTTCTATTTCCTCACAGGGCACCAGGAAGTAGAGAATTCAGGGTTACCAGAGCTTGGGGTCAGCAAGGACAGGAAGGAGATGGGGGTGGGGCTGGAGGGGAGTCCATAGTGGTATGAAGCCGGGAGGTGGAGGTGGGCACATGGTAAAGTCACATATGGAAATTAGGGAAACCCTGTTCTATGCACACCACCCAGACAAAAAGCAAGCTGCTTCCTCTTTCAGGAAGCCCACCTGGGTTGCTCACCTACCCTTCCTTGCGGCCCTCAATGGGAAGTGGGACACGGCCCCCACGGTCCAAGGCTGAAGTGATGTTGAGCAGCTGGAGCTCCCCTGGCTCCCAGAGCCCCCCCAGGGCTGTGAGGAAGCGGCTGGCCGGTGTTGAGGGCAGCACCTCCTCCACATCATGGCTGCGAACCAGGAACTCAGCTTGGTATGGCAGCAGGGGACCTGGGAAGGCCAGGTGGGCACCTCAGGCGTTATCCAGTCCCCAGCTCTGCCGCCCAGATCCTTCCCAAGCCTCCTCCAAGCTCCTCCCCACACCCCCCACACCAGCATACCCCTTCCTGACCCCCAAGGCCCTGTACATCACCCTGCTGGCCCCAGCGACCTTCCCCAACACCCACGGCCTCACTGACTTGCCCAGGGCCCCACAGCCAGTCCCCAGCTCCAGAGCCTGGAAGCCCAGTCCAGACCCCTCAAGATTGGCATTACCGAGGAAGGGGTGGGGTAGAGTAGGAAGTACCTTCTGGGTCCCCAATCACCAGCACCAGCCTCTGTCGAGTGGTGTCAAAGCTGTCCCGATTGTAGGCTGTGACCTGAGGGATGGGGAGGAGAGCTAAGAGGGGGGGATCAGGAGAGAAACCTGGCACAGCTGGAGCCTGGTAGGCCAGGACTGAGATGCCACACCAGATTAGAGGTATGTAAATTATATGCAAATGACCATGAAGGACCACTCAATCCCCACCAGCAGGGCTGCTCTCAGGAGGCTACGCTGACCCACCCCTGTGAGATTTTGAGGGTCCCTGATGGCACCTCGATGACCTGGCGCCCGCGATCTTCTGCGGTAGCGGTGCCGTAGAGGAAGCCAGGGTGGTGGGGGCTGCGCTGGGTGTAGCGCAGCCATCGGGGCAGGTCTGGGTGTCCCTGGAGGTGGGCATGGTAGGTGATGCGGATGGTGGCGGGGACAGCTGGTAGAAGAGAGGAGAGGGGATCAGAGTCCCAACAGGAGCCCCGAAAGGCACAGTCCAGCCCTCCCAGTGCCCGTCAGGCCCCTCTCACCAACGTCCTCAGGAAGGCGCAGAAAGGTCACATGATCCAACGTGTGCACAAAGACGCGGCCCACAATTGGGTATAGGGTGGTCTGCTGGGCCTTGGTGCCTCCTAGCCCTGCCAGGAGACCTGTGGGGACCCCACAAGTCCCAAACACTCAGTACCTTCTCCTCCAAGTCCTTGGTGCCCCTATGGGACTCGGAGAAAGGGGCTCCTCTGTGGGCTCCCTGGAAAGGACGGGGGCACACAGTGGGAGGGGCAGGCCTGGCTGCGCTGGACATTGCCATGAGTGACAAGACCCAAACTTCCATTTGGTTTGGATTTGTGGGTGAGCCATCCCCACAAAAAACCTTTCCATGCCTTGATTTAGGCTCCCCGGTAAGGGTCGCAGTGGGCAGGGACTGGTGTTGGGCTGTGTGTGTGTGTGAAGGGCGCTTGGAAAAGAACCCCATGCCAAATGTCTGAGAGGTTGGAGGGGAGGGGGATGGGAAGGAGCTTACAGAGGGGTGGGGTGGCCATTCTGGGACCTGGGAACCCCCTTCTACCTCCCCTAACATCCATGAGTAGCAGGGCCAGCCCCGAGGGCCAATAGGAGCTGAGCAAAGGGGACCCTAAGCCCCAAGAGAACCGGAGGACCTGCCCGCCAGCCCCACCCTCCCTCTCAGGGCCAAATTTAGCCTGGGCCCAGGCAGAAGCAGCAGCTGCCAGCCCATTAAAGGGCCCACAACCCTCTGGGCCTTGGCTGGCAGGCCCACCCGGCCCTAGGACACCTCCAGCCCTCAGAGCTCCCAGCCCACATCCCACATCCCAGAGCCCAGCTCCCAGCCTGGCCCCGCTGCTGGCCAGAACCAGCTTCAACACCCCAGAACCCTGACGGCCCCTGCCTCACCCATCCCAGAACCCTCCTCTGAGGACCCTCCTTGCTTCCATCCCATCACTCCAAATCCCCTCCCTCATCCTGGACCGCCCCACTGAAGACGGCCCCAACTTGCCCACAAGGAGAGGGGTCCAGGTTAGCACTGCTGCCATGGCTGCGCCGGCCTGGCCCTGCCTGTGAGTGACAGAGACAGGGGCAGGGAGGAGGGCGGGAAGGAGGGAGAGGAGGAGTCCGTGAGCAGCTGGGCCCCATCCCCGCCCAGAGCAGCACTGAATCTGGGGAGGACACCCTCCGCACACTCAGTGACCTCCAGTCATCCCCTCCGGCGCCATGGTACAGTTTCTAAACCCCCAAGCTGACTACCTTAAAATCCTGATGGCTCCCATTCCCCTGCAGTTCCCAGCTCATGCCCAGCTGGGGGCTTTCCTACTCTTCCTGTACCTGCCCTCCTGTCTAGAACCCCACCTCTGCCTGCCCCCGAACCCTACTCCCACCCCAGGCTCCCGCCAGCCTCCTTCTGCTCCTCCCTGGTGTGACAGGCTCTCTGAAGTCTCCAGCCTGCTGTCTCTGCCTGGAGTTCCCGCCCCGCCCTCATCTGAGCAGCAAACTTCCAGTCACCCCTCCAGGCCCCGCACAAATATCCCTCTTCTCTCTGAAGCCTCTCTGCCCACCCTCCTTCCCCTAGGCCAAGCTGGGTGACCTCTTAGCTCCTGTGTGAGACCCAGCCCCTGGGTGACCCCCAGCCCCTGTGTGAGACCCAACCATTCAGCATGGTGAAGTGGTATTAGTGCTTCAAGCTCCTCGGAGACTGGGATCTTATTATCTTCACATCCCTACGCCTACTAGTCACCTAGCACAGGGCCTGGTGACTAGTAGGTGTAGCAGCTGGGTGACAGCTTCCTTCACAACAAATGAGTGTGTGGTTCACTCAGCCCTCAGCCCCAGACCAAGCACCCTGAGCATGTAGGTCTGGGAAAAGAGAGCGCCCTGGACAGGAACAGCCAGGTAGAGACAGGTGAGTGGAGGAGGTGCCCTCTCCGGCCCATGGAGTCGGGGCTAAGCACAGAGAACCTGGAGGCGGGCACACATATCACCTTGGCCGCAACCGCACACTGGCAAGAATAGCGCTTGCTCTTTGTGGCAGCGTGAGGAATCCCACAGCAGTTCAATGAGCACGTATCATTATTGTCCCCATTTTACAGATGGTAAAACCCAGTCACAGGGTGAGCAGCCTCCTCAGGGCCACATTGCTGAGCAGCTGAATGCACGTGAAGTGCTTAGCCCGGTACCCAGCAATCAGCACCAGCGTCAACGTACTCGTGAGCACCACTTCCCCTTTCTTCCTGCATCTGCCAGGGTGATCATGGTGCAAGTGTGAACGGCATGGGTGCCCTCCTCTCCCAGCGTCTCCCACTCAGGGCAGGCAGAGGGGCACTCTGCCCAAGGGCCATGGCCTCCAGGGTTCCCACGTCCTTGGTGCCCGTGCGAGCTTTCCTCAAGGGTCTTGAGACCAAGTGTGCTGCCCCCTCTCCCCCACAATGAAATGCCCCAGGCAAGGACGGCTGGGACCTGCCCTGGGTCCGGCCTAAGGGCAAGGTCCAGTCTCCAGCCTCTGCCAACTGTTCCCTCCGCCTGGAGTTCCCACCCTGCCTTCATCTAAGCAGCAAACTTCCAGTCACCCTTCCAGACCCCACAAAGACATCCCTCTTCTCTCTGAAGCCTTTCTGCCCGCCCTCCTTCTCCTAGGCCAAGCTGGGTGACCCCCCCAGCCCTTGTGTGAGACCCGGCCACAAAGCACCGTGGAGTGGTATTGGTGTTGGCCTGTACACTGGGGTAACTGGTGGCAAGGTTACTTAGTCCTTGTCCTTTCTTCGCTCTCTCCCCACCTGACTGTCCCATCCATCCCTGGAGAGCCACCAAATTCTAGAGTCAACGTCCACTCAGGCTCTCAGACAAGGGGGTATTTGTCCCAGAATCACCTTGGCATGTCTCTGCTGTCTCAGAGACGGAGGGAGGGAGGGAGGAAGAAAGGTTCCAGAGGCACGGGGAGCCTCAGAGGGCTCTGGGGGAGCAGGCAGGGGGAGCAGAGCGTCAGGGGGCTCTAGGGGAGCAGGCAGAGGTGCCAGAGCCAGGGCAGCTGCCCAAGCCTCACCCCTGAGCTTCTCCGTGTGACTCCTTTCCCTCCCCCTTTCTGCCTGCCCTGCTATTTTTGGAGCCACCCACTCACACCCTCAGCTGTCTTAAGGTAACAATGCCTGTACCCAGAGTCATCAGGCACATGGAGGCCAGCCTTCCTTAATGGAAAAGCTGCAGCCACCTCCTCTTCTGATCCCTCCTAATTCAGGGGAGCCAGGGACTATCCTAGGAGCCAGCTGGAAGTCCCCAGAAAGCCTTCTTAGGGCCCTAGCCCACAGGAGGACCTCCTCAACTCTGATCTGTCTTTACTGCAACCTGCTGCTGTAACACGCAGCACCTTCTATGTCTCAGGACCCAGCACCTTCTATGTCTCAGGACCTAGGGGTAGGATGGAGGGAAGGGGGGGTAGGAGGGTGTTCATAAGGTCTTTAAACTTCTTACTTTGAAAAATTTTTTAAAGTATACAGAATAGGCCAGGTGCGGTGGCTCATGCCTGTAATCCTACCACTCTGGGAGGCCGAGGTGGGAGGGTTGAGGTTAGGAGTTCAAGACTAGCCTGAGCAAGAACAAGACCCCATCTCTACTAAAAATAGAAACAAAAAAATTATCTGGGCATGGTGGCAAGTGCCTACAGCCCAGCTCTTTGGGATGCTGAGGCAGGAGGATCACTTGAGTCCAGGAGTTTGAGGTTGCTGTGAGCTAGGCTGACGCCACGGTACTATAGCCCGGGCAACAGAGTAAGACTCTGTCTCAAAAAAAAAACACTGTATGGAATAATATAATGAGTCCCCATGTATCCATCACTCAGATTCAACAGTTATCAACTCAAGGCCAATCTAGTTTCATCTATACCCACCCCCAATTTTCCTTCCCATTCAATTTTATCTGTCAATATTTTGGAGCATATCTTTAAAAAATAATGACTCTCTTTAACATAATCACATATGAACATCATCAATAACTCCTTAACACGAAAGTTCCAGTGTTCAAATTTCCAGTTTCTCATAATAAATGTCATTTTTTTAACAATGTATTTGTTTAAATAAGGATGCAAATAAAGTACACACATTGCAACGAATTGATAGGTCTCTTTTAAATCTCTTCGAACCTGTAGGTTTCCCCATCCATCCCTCTAACTTCTCTCTCTCTCTCTTTGAAGGAACCAGATCATTTCTTCTGTAGTTTTCCACAGTCTGGATTTTGCTGATTTCATGTCTAGGATGTTCTTTAGCAGGTTCCTCTGACCTCGGTATTTCCTGCACCTTGTTATCACCTGTCAATTGTAGTTGGATCTAGAAGCCTGATCAGGTTTAGGTTCAACTTTCTTTGGTGAGACCACTTCATAGGTGGTGATGGTGTTCTTCCATCTGGAAACACATCGTGTATTTCTGAGGTCTTAGCTTTTTTTTTTTCCTCCAAAATGGTAACATCCAAAATTCAATCATTCCTTCCTTTATTAGCTAGAATAATTCTAGACAGAGAAACTGTTCCTCACTGTTTGGTTCCTGAGTGGTATAGTTCACATAGGAAAGAGGAGATATATGTTTGATTCTTTTTCTATATTTATCAGTTTCAAAATAAATTCATTCCCTGGCATCCACCAGACTGTAACCAATTCAGGTTTTTTCCCCACTAGTAGTATAATTACGAATTTGTGGTTTAAATATATTTCATTGCTTCAATTCCTTGCAACAAGTGTACCTCCTGGTGCTCAAATGGTCCCAACTGGGGCGTCTGTCTGGGGGAACCAGAGGGGAACTGGGGGTCAGGTCTCTCCGCCTCTCCCGGCCTTGTCTCAGCCCGAGCTGCCATTGCAGCTGCCTTATCCTGCCACCCAGCCTGCCCTGAGCGAGCTGGTTCTCTGTCCTCGCTTCTTTGCCATCTCTGCCCATCAGTGCTTAAATTTAAGCCCTCTGGCACTTTGTTCCTGTCTCTCCCTACCCCGGTGACTATTTGCTGAATGGGTGAATGAGTGAATTCTGTCAATTCTGTCTCATTCCACTTCAGTCTCTAGGAACCTGTCTCCCTAAGTCTCTTGATGTCTGAGGGCCGTGTGTTCTTTATCTGCATCCATACGTCGTCATGAGGGACAAAGGAAAAGGATTGTCGTCGTTGTGATCAGATTCCGCATCTGCCTCCCAGACTCCACCCACATCTTTCTCCCGCATCCCCTTCCCCGCCCCCAGCGCGACAACAAAGGGTGCGACTCGGTCAGTCCGCCACGAGAGGGCGAGTTCGCTGTCTGCAGCGCTGCCCTGCGCCTGCGCAATGCTGGGGCGGCGCGGGGGGTGGGGGCGGGATGGCGGCAGAGCGCCCCGCCCCGGGCTGGGGACGAGCGTCATTTGTACACGTTGAACGCCGCAGTAGGGGACCTGAAGGCCAAGGGCTGCATCTCGCCCTTCCCTTTCCGATCCAGAGGATGTTCTTCCCTATAGAAGGAGGAAACCCGCATGCAGGCGGGGGTGTGGCGGTGGGAGGGTGGGGGGGTAGACATAATGATCTCTTCTCCACCTCCATCCACCCTGTCATCTATATCAACCCTCTGACTTCCAGGGACATTTCCATATCCCCCTGGACCCCCAGACACTTTGGGGTACTAGCTTGAACACCTAAGTGTATCTCTAGAACATCCCCTCCTTTTTTTAGAGACAGAGATCTCTATATTGCCCAGGCTGGTCTTGAACTCCTACGCTCCAGCATCCTCCCACCTTAGCCTCCCCAGTAGCTGGGACTACCGGTGTGAGCCACCGCACGCAGCTACCCACCTTTTATATTGGTGACTTTCAGCCCTCAAAGTGGTTCCTTTAGCCTTCAACTGACTAAAGCCATCAAACATGAGTTCCAGAATGCCAGAGACCATTCCTGGACAAGCTTTTTGGCTTACTAGAGAAACAGAACTGGGCGGGGGGCGGGGGTGGGGGAAGGGGCTGTCCTGGATGCCACGGCACAGTGCTCTGCACAGCTGGATCTCTGGACACAGAGCCCAGAGCCATTTCTACCCAGACACTCCCCGTATGTAAAGTGAGTGTAAGAAGGATCAATGAGATAATGGAAGTGGAAGTGCTCTGTAAACTGTAAAGCTCTGGAGAAAGTAAGGGGTCTTTTATTTATTTATAACTAGCAGCGCAGGGTAATAGCTGCCCAGGGCCAGCCCACTGGCATGGCCTGAGAGCTGGATTTAGAGGTCAGATTTTGAAGCCACCATTCACCGATAGAAGGATTAGGAAAGTAAAAGAGACAAAACCGCTGATGTCGTTTGTAGATGGTATGATTACTTATATAGAAAACCCTGAGATCACTTGCTCAGGGCCTCTTGGGCGTGGCTCCTTGCCATGGTCATCAAACTTGGCTGAAAATAAACCTCTTTAAATTATTAAAAAGAAAAGAAAACCCAGGAGATTCTACAGGCATATTGTTAGAGTTATTAAGTGAGCTCAGCAAGGTTGCTGGACAAGGATCAACATCCAAATACAAAATAAAACACAAAATTTGACAGTGTTGCTATACGCTAACAATAATTTGTTAAAAATCATCATATCTTTTTAAAAAGCAATCATTCACAAAAAATTAAAATTTATAGAATCCAAAAAAACACTTATAAAAGACATTTCAAGATATTTTATGAAGGAAAACATTACAAGCTATAAAATGAATAAATGGAGAGATGTGGAGAAGTATTCAGTTTAGGGGTGCGAAGCCTCGATATCATGAAGGTGATTCTCTCCATATCAATCTGTTGATCCAATGCATGTCCCATAAATTTCCCAACAGGATTTTTCACAGAGCTAGACAAACTGATTGTAACGGGAAGAGCAAAGGCCTAAGAAAAGGCTAGACAATTCTGAAAATGAGTAAGGAGAGGGACCTGCCCCTCACAGATGCCAAGACTTTTGTGAAAGCGATAGTAATTAAAACAATGTGGTATTGGTGCCGGGCTAGACAAAGGGATCAATAAAATAGAGTGCCCAGAAACAGATCCAAGCATATGTGGGAATTTGATTTATGATGGTGGTGGCACTGCAACTCAGCGAGAGGGAAAAGACTATTCAATAAAAAGTGTTGTGACAATTGGCTTTTCCTATGAAAAGCCTTCACACCATCCATAAATATGAATTCCAGATGGATGAAAGAACTAAAAGTGAAAAACAAAACTTTAAAATAATTGGGAGAAAACACAGGAGACCTAAGGGTAGGAGAACATTTCTTAGACAAGAGACACAGTTGCAAAAGATTGACCGATTTTATCACATTACCCTCAAAAAAAGCCTTGTGCTATGAAAATGACATTACAAAGTTAAAAGACAAGCAACAGTGTGGGTGTCAATGTTGGCAGCGCATACAACAGATAAAGGATTAATATTCGGAATACAGAAAGACCTTCTAGAATCAATAAGGAAAGGACAGACCTTTTGAGTGCCACTCCAAATAACATCCTTTCCTTTCTTCCACCATAACAGAACTCCGATCTGATTTGAGGGTTTGGGCTTTCAAGGAAGCTAGGTCTTCCCCAGCCTCATCAGGTGAACTGTGATTGGTCTAAATATAGCACGATGATTTTGTCCCTCTGGTCAGTGACTGGTTTAGGTGTGGACATATATGCAGCTCTGGTCACCAAGATGGGAAGAGAGATCGCCTGTGAGGTCCATGGAAAAGACACTCTAATAGGAAAGCATCCACTTTCTTCTGCCTTGGACATTGCTGTTTACATGAGACACCTGGAAATCAGGCAACCATCTTGGGACCATGAGGGGGGCAGTCTAAGATGAGCCAACACAACAAGGAGGGTATTGCAGAAAGACAAAAAGAACATGGTCCTTGATGTTACAGTTGAGTCTCTGAATTAACCAACCCTAGGACTTCTTGCTACATTAGGTAATAAAAATTCCTTTTTGCCTAAAGCCCTTCTAGCTGGGCTTTCTGCTGTAACTTGCACCAAAAGCTACAATAGGCTAGCAAAGGATATGGACATAAATGATTTGCCTAGAGGAAACCCAGACGGCCAATGAGCATGATAAGACGCTCGACCTCATAGGCAGGGAATGCAGCTTCAAATGAGATACCAGTTCACACCCATCAGATTGGCAAAAATAAGTCTAACAAGAGCAAATGTTGGCAAGGAGACGGTCACACAGGACATCTTGTACAAATAAATGCTGGTGGTGAGAGGATAAATTGGTTCAGCTGCTGCAGAGAGCAGTCTGGCAGTACAAGTGAAGTTGAAAGTGTACCTGCCCTACAATCCCAGCTAGGTATACACTCTAAAGATGGGTTCCGAGAAAAGTGCAAGGGTGTTTATTGCAGCCCTCCTTATAACAGTGAAACATTGAAACAACCTAAATGCCCATCAGTAGAGGAACTGATAAATAAATTATGGCTTAGTCCCATGATAAAATAATAAACAGAAGTTAAAATGAGCAAACCAAATGGACAAACGAGACTCCACTGTGAAAAATATGGTGAGTTGAGGCCGGGCGCGGTGGCTCACGCCTGTAATCCTAGCACTCTGGGAGGCCGAGGCAGGCGGATTGCTCAAGATCAGGAGTTCAAATCCAGCCTGAGCAAGAGCGAGACCCTGTCTCTACTATAAAATACCAAGAAATTAATTGGCCAACTAAAAATAATATAGAAAAAAAACTAGCCGGGCATGGTGGCACATGCCTGTAGTCCCAGCTACTCGGGAGGCTGAGGCAGACGGATCACTTCAGCCCAGGAGTTTGAGGTTGCTGTGAGCTGGGCTGACGCCACGGCACTCACTCTAGCCCGAGCAACAGAGACTCTGTCTCAAAAAAAAAAAAAAAAGTATGGTGTGTTGGAAAAGGCACAAAACGGTACAAATAATAGTATGATGGCTGTTACATAAATTTTAAAAACACAGAACTCCATAAAGCAGCACTACTGTGTGCTGTTTTATGAATTAAATGTGTAGGGAAAATGTGAAATTGTGGACTATACTTACAAAGGAAAGAAATCCTGACACATGCTACAACATGTATCAACCTTGAAGACATTATGTTAAATGAAATAAACCAGACACAAAAGGACAAATGTTGTATGGTTCCATTTATATGAGGTACCTAGAGTAGTCAAAGTCACAGAGACGGAAAGTAGCACAGTGATGCCAGGAGCATCGGGGTAGGGAGATGAGGAGTAATTGTTTTACGGGTATGGCCTTTCAGCTTTGGAAGATGGAAAAAAGTTCTGGAGACAGACAGTTGTGGTGGTTGTACAGCCATGTGGATGTACATAATGCCAATGACTTGTACACTTACAAATGGTTAAAATGGTGAATTTTATATGTATAAGTTTGCTATAACTGCAAAATAACAATGCAAAAATTATGAGCCCGGAAGGATGCATTTCAAATTTGTGAGTGTGGGGAGGGCGGTAGACAGGACCGGGGGATGAAAATGAAAGGTTTCAACTCAAACTTGAATATTTTCTTTCTTTTATATGAAAAAACCCAAAGCAAAAATGACACATTGTTAGCATTTGTAAATTCTGTTTGTTACAGGATTCTCTGAACGTCTCGTTTTTTGTTTTTTGTTTTTTTTTTTTTAGACAGTCTCACTCCATCCCCCTGGGCTAGAGCGCTGTGGCATCAGCCTAGCTCACAGCAACCTCAAACTCTTGGGCTCAAGCGATCCTTCTGCCTCAGCCTCCTGAGTAGCTGGGACTACAGGCATGCGCCACCACTCCCAGCTAATTTTTTCTATATATATTTTTAGTTGTCCAGCTAATTTCTTTCTATATATTTTTTAGTAGAGATAGGATCTCACTCTTGCTAAGTCTGGTCTCGATTTCCTGAGCTCAAATGATCCACCCGCCTCAGCCTCCCAGAGTGCTAAGATTATAGACGTGAGCCACCGCGCCTGGCCCATCTCTTGTTTTTAAAGAAACTTTTACGGGCGGGTGCAATGGCTCACACCTGTAATCCTAGCACTTTGGGAGGCCGAGGTGAGAGGATTGTTTGAGCCCAGGAGTTCGAGGTTGCAGTGAGCTATGATGAGGCCACTGCACTCCAGCCTGGGTAACAGAGTAAGACCTTGTCTCAAGAAAAAAGAAAGAAAGAAACTTTTAAAAGTAAAAAAATAAGACTAAATAATAAAAATTGTCTTTAGAAGTGGAACTGCCCTGAAGAGGCACCACCCCCAAGGCCACCTGAGTCCAAGGGCTGAGTGTGGGAGGCCTGAGCTGGTGTTATGGAGGCTGTACCTGTGCAGCCTTCATGCGAGCCTGGCAGAGCCCAGCAGGAGCAGCGGGGATGAGCAATGTCAGGGTGCTCTTTCCCCTGACCCAGGGCAGGCAAGGCAAAGGCTGGCAGTAACAGGCAACTCTGAGAACCATTAGCCTTCTAAGGCCCCCACTGCACAAGATCCAGAGAGCAGATGAAAAATAGGAACCATCAAAATACAGAAATGTGTATTATTAGTAGTGGGAGCAGACAGTAGAAAGAAGTCTTTGAATCTGCTGATGACAAAATATATTGCCTAATCCTTCTGATTATTTTTTTTTCTTTGACCTCCCTGCACATCTCTGGAGCTCCCACGGCTATGGCTGTCTGCATTGCAAAATACATATTTACAGGCCCTCTAAGCCCAGCTAAATATAGGCTTTCTTTTAAAGCAACTGATGATTTGGAGAAATCTTTCCTCTGTCCCACCCCTTCCCCCATCCCTGAACACACACACACCCACACACACACACACCCTGACTCCTCTCAGTCTCTTCTCCCTCTCCGCAGTCTCCAAGATGTATCTGAACTTTCCAAGTGCCACTGGAGTGAAGTGTGGAGAATGAGAAAGAAACAAGGCAGAGTGTGGGAACAGGCAGCAAGGCAGTCTCCCAGCTATGGGAGGACCCCAACGGACTCCTCTCCCTGCAGGGGCAATGGTGGGCTTGCGGCACCAACAGGCAGGAATGAAAACACTCTGGGAGGTAGAGAAGGGAGGTCACCTTCACCCCAAGAATGATCCCAAAAGGTTGGGAGGAACTGAAGGCAGGGGCTGCTTATGTTTCAGAATTTCACATGGTGGACCTTAAAAGGAAACGAGAGACCCAAAGTGCCATGCAGACACACTTAGAGATGCAAACACGATGTTCATTCTCGGCCACACCTGCCCATGCAGGTGTGCGCATGTGCGCACACACCCATACACGCTTGGGTACTCGTGCGGTCAGTAAGAGCCTACACTCGGAGCACCGCCTTTGTGCCTTATGCATTGAGAGCTCATTTAATCCTCACAGCAATTCTATGAGGTTGGTATATTATCTCCATCTTATGGATGAAGGAATTTGTTGAAGTCCCTTAGCTGGGAAGTAGCAGGTAGAAAATTCTAACAAAGAAGCTCTGGCTTCAAAGCCCATGTTCTGCTGTGCTCCACACACAGAGTGGAGGACACCCGGGGCACACCCAGTGTCCCCCGTGCCTAGGAGACAGACATTCAGGTTGAGCTTTTTGAGGAAATTGAGGCTTAAGGAGGGGAAATGACTAGCCCAAGGTCACCCAGCAAACAGCTGGAGCTAGGACTCAATTTAGGCCTGGTGAGTCCTAGCCTGGTCTATTTCCTCTAAAACTGGGTACACTACTTCTCAGCCTTACTCATTCGCCCAGCGAAGGGGTCAGCCAAGGGCCACTTAAGGCCCTTCCAACACTCACATCCTGGGTTTGAGTTGTACACATACATGCATACCTTTCCTGCATTCTAGAACCAGCCCCAGTCCCTGGCAGAGGTTGACAGATGAAGGGGAGTGACTGGGGCCGGGACCATGAGCTCACCACAAAAGGGCCAGAGGGCGGGGTCTAGGCCAGCCTCTGCTTAGATGACCCTGGCCAAGGAAAAACCACTTTTAGAGGCTGAGTCTCAAGGCCCCAGGGCTGGAAAGAGAAGCCAGCCTTGGCAGCTAGCCCGGGCTTGAGCCCAGGGCGCTGAGGGCCTGGGACTTATCGCACATCAGGCCTCTCCACGCCTTTATCACCTCTCTGCAGTTACACCTAGTGTTTAAAACGAGCAAGCCTCCAGGAACAGTCCTCACAGAGCATCTTCCCAGAGGGCCCTCATCAGACGAGGGCATGTGGGAAACAGGGAGGGGCTTTACCCGGAGGAGAGATGGGGCCGATTATCTCCGCCTACTGCAGCCTGTGGCCTTTTCAGCAAAGCTGGGAAAGGCATCTCCTTCCCTACACACCCCATCTCCTGTGTTTCAGCCACTCTCACCTTTCTCTGGGCCTCAGGGTATCGTTTCAGAGCACAGAGGGGATAAGTGACTTGTCCAAGGTCACACAGCTAGAAGTGATAGAGCCAAGATTTGAACCCTGGCAGCCTGGTTCCAGGGTCAACCTTGGGAACCATTTCACCCTCTATGCCAGGCCAAAGTTAAGGAAGAAACTTACATCCAAAGACTACTAGGCAACTTAGCCATCAACCTCTCCCCTGAAAGAGAAAGGGTAGTTAAATTATCCTGGGGTGCTGAACCCGAGGAAATGGGTGAAAATTCCAGCCTGCTGAATGAAAATAGGTTTAAAGCCTTCAGTTTGGATAGGAGATTCCCTCCTATCCAGTGGGATTACTGCTCCAGGCAGGCAGGGAGGGGACGGAGGAAAGGATATCTCATTCCCCACCCATCTCACAGGCCAGCCAGCTTGGTGCCTGACACCAGGGAAAGAGGGATGGTAAAGCACTTACGGCTCCATAAAAGCTTCTTCGGGAATTCTGGCTGGGGGTGCTGCGCTCACCAGGAGCCCATGAAATAATAATCCCACTCATTAGCACTCAGTCACCCAAGCTCCAGGCTGGCTCCATATCCCAAAACCATTAAAGGGTTTCCAAATCTCTGGATTTGAGATGTCCCTCCCTCTGGACAGGGAGACTGGAGAGAATCCTGATGATTCTAGTTCATTCCAAGCTGCTGCTGGAGATGTTGGGGGTCCCAGGGTCTTCGGGCCTGACAGCTGGTTCCTCCTCCCACCCTCAGAAGCTGGGGGCTTCCCCACCTGGCCAGAAGCATGGGCACAGACCCCTTGGCTGGGACCAGTTAAGATGACTCACCCAAAGGGTGTGGGAGATTCTGGGCAGAACACCCAGGGGCCCGCGCCCTCCTCCAATCCACACAAGAGCTTCTGAGGACACTCTGCCCAAACTCCCAACCCTGACCCCGACTGGGTGAGATTTCTGTCTTCGCTCAACCTCTGTAGTGATGTGTGTGGGGTCGAGGGAGGCTGTGGGGAGGGGAATTTCAAGCCCCAAGCTTGAGTTTGGAAACCCAAGTCCCAAAGTTTATTCTTGAAAAAGGCCTTCTAAGAAGGATCAGGAAGAAGGGGAGCTTAAGCATGGCTTCTTCACTCTGCTCATCTCAAAATGCAAAATTGGGGAAGGGGTACTTTCTTGGGCAGCTGGGCAAAGACGATGCAGGTGGCATTGGAAAGCCTGAGGTCTGGGTTCATTTTTGGCTCCAGCTCAGAACCCAGATCTTCCCTCCCCCTTAGCACCAGCCACAGGATCCAGTCCTGTGGTTCCTGGCCCCTCCCCATCCCAATATTCAGGGTTCCCAGGAGGCATCTCCACACCCCATCCCCCACGCTGTACAGAGCTCTTTTGCACTGGGGTTAATATCCCACAAAACCCACATACACCCCTGCAGTGGAGGGGTAGGAAGACTCCCTTCCCCAGCCCTTCTAGGCCAGCGGGGGGAGAGTGGGAGATTAGGAAAAGGAGGAAGAGGATGGAGGGGAAGAGGGCGGGGGAGGAGGCAGAGGCCTCCGAAAGGCCTGAGATGCAGGAAGCAGCTGGGAGTCGGGGGAGGCTTTGTGCCTGAGTTGTTCTCTGGGTCCTAGGGTCCACTCTGTTCATCAGTTTCTGGGACCTGTGGACTGCAGCAGTGCATTTGGACGTGTGCAGAGGATGGACTTTACATCCAGGGCCCAGGCAGCCCCAGGCCCCTTGTTGTGTACTGGGGGCCGGGGGTCGGGGTGGGGGGGTGGGGGAGGAGGGACATCCAAGCAGCTTTCTAGGTTGCCAGGTCAGGCGATGTGTAGGTCACTGTCACACTCCCCCGCACACATTTGCAGACAGTGGCCAGGATCCTTTAAATCAGAGACCCAAGGTAGAGCTCTCACTGGGGAAACTTTGGCCCCGGGCCTCTAGAATTCCTCCTTCTAAACCCCTTCGTCCTGTTTGAGAGGCAGGAGTGCCCTAGTAGGGGCATGAAGATGGGGATTCTACCCCTACTCTTTCAGCCTAGGGTGCAGAGCAGGCAGGCCACAGGGCACCACCCTCTTCAGACTTGCAAAGGGCAAAGGGCAGCTTTGGGGATCCCCTGCCACTTGGGTGATGGAGGCCATCTCCTTCCTTCATCCCCCTCCTCCACCAGCACAAGGTCAGCAACACTGGGCCAAGGTTTCACACCTACAGGGTGCAAAAGCTGCCCTATAGGAAAGTGATAAAATGCCGATTCCTGGGTTCCATCTGAGATTCTCCTTCACAAGGTGTGGGGGAGGGCCCGGAAATCTGTATTTTTATCAAGTGCCCAGTGATGCTGATGCTACTAGCCTTGAAGCCTACTGAGGAGGTCTAAGGACCTTGAAGGAAATGATCCTCTGTCCCTCCCCACAGAACCCTTCCCATCGGAGGAGGCGAGGAGCCCCACTGAGACCACCGTGGCTGAGTTGCCTCTCCCCAATATTTAGTGGGGTGCGGTTCTGGGGATTGTGATAAGCTGCAGCCAGAGGTTAGGATGGAAGGCTTGAGGAGGACTGGCTGAGGTCCGGGGGCAGCGGAAGGCTGTCCTCGAGGGGCGGGCAGGGGAGGGGATACGTGGGGGTGGAGGGGAAGAGGAGGGCTCTCAGGCTCCAGCCCCGGAAATCCGATCCCTTTAGGACCCAGAGGTGCCAGTCCCCCAGCGGCGGCGGCGAGAAGGGCAGCCGCTCGGTCTCCGGCAGCCGCCGCTCCGGCAGAGCCAGAGAAAGACCGAGGCTCGGGGCGCGGGGGGGAGGGAGGGAGGGAGGGAGGCGCGGCGGCAGAGCGGCCCGGGCCGGCAGAGCAGCCATGGGCGCAGCGGTGCCGGGCCCCCCGAGAGCTGAGGCCTCTGGCCGGAGTGGGGGTCTCCCGGGCTGCCATCCCCGCTGACACCGCCTCGGACGATGTGAACCGACGACGCCGCCGCTGCTTCACGGGCAGGGCGCGCGCTCCCACCGGCCCCGGCCGCCGCTTTTCTGATTTGCATAGGGGCGACCGTACCAGGCCGCTCGGGTTTTTGAAGGGGGACTGGCTGTCTTTGGCAGCTTGACTGGGGGAGGCGACCCACACAGGGCGCTTGGGGATTTTTTTTTCCATTTTTTTTTAAAGCGACATTAACTGTTGTGGGCAGCTTGGTTTTGGGGAGACCCTAAAAAAGGCCTTTCGGAGGTTCTTTTTTCTGGGGGAGGGGGCGGTGGTCCCGACTTGGCCAGCCGCCTGTGGGAGGGGGGGAGCGGGGAGCGGGGGCATGCGAACCCGGCTCCCCCAACCATGATGAAGACGGAGCCGCGGGGGCCCGGGGGTCCCCTCCGGAGCGCCTCCCCGCACCGCAGCGCCTACGAGGCGGGCATCCAGGCGTTGAAGCAGCCTGACGCGCCCGGGCCCGACGAGGCACCCAAGGGGGCCCACCACAAGAAATATGGCTCCAACGTCCACCGCATCAAAAGTATGTTCCTGCAGATGGGCACGACCGCGGGTCAGCCGGGCGAGGCGGGTGGCGGCGCGGGCCTGCCCGAGGCCCCGCGGGCGTCAGAGCGCGGCGTGCGCCTGTCGCTGCCGCGGGCCAGCAGCCTGAACGAGAACGTGGACCACAGCGCCCTGCTCAAGCTGGGCACCAGCGTGTCGGAGCGCGTGAGCCGCTTCGACTCCAAGCCCGCGCCCTCCGCGCAGCCCGCGCCGCCGCCGCACCCGCCGTCCCGGCTGCAGGAGACGCGGAAGCTGTTCGAACGGAGCGGCCCCGCGGCCGCAGGCGGCGACAAGGAGGCCGCGGCGCGGCGGCTGCTGAGGCAGGAGCGCGCCGGCCTGCAGGACCGGAAGCTGGATGTCGTCGTGCGCTTCAACGGCAGCACCGAGGCGCTGGACAAGCTGGACGCCGACGCCGTGTCGCCGACAGTTAGCCAGCTCAGCGCCGTCTTTGAGAAGGCCGACTCGCGGACCGGCCTTCACCGCGGGCCCGGGGCCCCCAGGGCCGCGGCCGCAGGGGCTCCCCAGGTCAACTCGAAGCTGGTCAGTAAGCGGTCCAGGGTTTTCCAGCCGCCGCCTCCGCCGCCGCCCGCCCCGTCGGGGGATGCCCCGGCCGAGAAGGAGCGCGGCCCCGGAGGGCAGCAGCCCCCGCAGCACCGGGTGGCCCCCGCCCGACCGCCCCCCAAGCCCCGGGAGGTGCGGAAGATTAAGCCGGTGGAGGTGGAGGAGAGCGGAGAGTCGGAGGCAGAGTCGGCGCCCGGGGAGGTGATCCAGGCCGAGGTGACGGTCCACGCGGCCCTGGAGAATGGCAGCACCTCGGCAACCACAGCCAGTCCCGCGCCTGAGGGGCAGAAGGCCCAAGCGGCCCCCAAGGAGGAGGCGGCTACGGTGGCGGCGCCAGAGAGGGGGGTGGGCAATGGCAGGGCCCCGGACGTGGCCCCTGAGGAGGCAGATGAGTCCAAGAAGGAGGACTTCTCGGAGGCGGACTTGGTGGACGTGAGCGCCTACAGTGGGCTCGGGGAGGACTCTGGGGGCAGTGCCCTGGAAGAGGACGACGACGAAGACGAGGAGGATGGGGAACCCCCCTACGAGCCTGAGTCGGGGTGCGTGGAGATCCCCGGGCTCTCGGAGGAAGAGGACCCAGCCCCGAGCCGGAAGATCCATTTCAGCACTGCGCCCATCCAAGTGAGTGAGCCCCCTCACCGCCCCCGCGCCGCCCCTGCCACGTGCACGCGGCCGCCCCCGGCTCGGCTCGCAAGCTAGCCGGGTTTGGCAGGCTGAGTCAGCCCCTGCCACCCAGCCCCCTTCCCAGAAGTTCCCACCCTGAGGGGGGCGTGGGGGAGTTCCAGCTGTTTGTCAGAGGTGGACGATTTTCAGGTCTGAGATGCGGATGGCCTGCTCCTACCTGCCCTCAGGTTCTTCCGCCTGCTGTCCTGCCCGCCCCACCCGCCACACCCTTCCTGCCCCACGCGAGTCTTGGGACACCTGCTTTCCCTTCCTCGCCAGCCATTCCTTCCTCCAGAGATTGCCAGAAGCAGGGCCTTGGATGGTGTGAAGGAGAATGTGTGTCGTGGGGAGAGACTCTCTGCATTGGTCCTACTCCACCCTGGAAGCGGGTCAGGGAGCTTAGAAACAGTCCCTGCTTGCCTCTTGCGCGGGAGCTGGATGGGACCGGGGAGTGTTGGCCGGGAACTTCCCAACACGAAGGTGCAGGGGACTGCGGAGCTTCCTCCATTCTGTTTGTACCCCCACCCCAACTTTGCAGAAGTGAAAGAGGGAAGCAGGTCGTGAGGGTGAGCTGGTCTGTGGCCATGTGACTGGAGCTGGGGCCCTGCTCCCTGGGGGTCTGTGCCACCAGCTACCAGGTCTTGGCTTACTCTGAGAGGGAGCACCATGAGCCCTTGAGGGGAGTAGGCCTTCTGCAGGCAGGAGGAGGAGGTAGAGCTGGGAAACCCCAGGGTGCCTGGCAGTAGTGGGCATGCCTTTGCTCTTGGCTGCCCAGTAGGACAGACGCCCATGGCTTGGCAGTCCCCCAGTGCTCTTGCCACATTCTCCTGAAAAAGGGATGGGAGCTGCCCCTTTTGGGGGTCTCATTTTACCCCCATTCCCACCACCACTATTAGTGATTGGTTGGTGGGCTGTGCTAGTGCTTTGAGATCCTCAGCACAGTGTGGCTGCGGAGGGGCCATCCCCTGGAGTGAATTAAGGACCCCGGCGCCCTCCCCTGCCACTTCTTACCACCCTCCACTCTTGGCTGGCACATTCAGCCTTGATCCTTCTTTCTCACTGCCCCAGGCTCAGCTATGCCCAGCCCCAGGTCCGCCCCATGGAAGTGTCCAGGTCCCTGCCCAGCCTTTATCCTTCTCCAGCCAAACCCCCATCTGTTTGCTTGTTGTTTCCATAACTACTCCTGGACACTGAAGCTGCCCAAGTTTCCTCTCCCCTGCCCCAGAGTACAACCTCTGCCCCTCTCCCACCTCCCACCCCCCACCTCAGTAAGAGGCCTAAAAGTTTGAAAAGTGAGTGGAGGTCGCTACTCCCCTCCCAGGCCAGCCCCTTCCCCTGGGCTGGGACCTTACGAGTCCTTTCCCATCCCCTCACCCCTTCTGGAGGCAGTGGGGTACTGGACGGAATGGAGGATCTTGGGACTCTGAGGGAGTCCCCCTACCCCCACCCCCACCCATTCTCTGAGCAGCCTGATACCCTCAGAGATGGAGTTTGGTCTGGGCCTCTGATTGTCTATATTTGACACCTTACCCTGATTTTTTGGTAAAAAATAGCACATGATTTGGAGCAGTGCTTCCCGACTCCCTGGAGACTCTGAAGCTCTTCCGCCCAGTGTGAGAGCCGGGGTGTGTGGTGCGGCCTGAGTGTGTGTCTGACTTTTGGCCTTGCTGGGAATTTCCTCCTCTTCCTGGTGCCTGAGGCCCCGGGTTTTCTCCCCCCACCCCTACGCCTGCACTGATACTGAGTGCAGGGTCCCATGCCCACTGACAACCCAGTTGTTGCCCTTATACAGGTGGAGGTTTCTTCTGATGGCTGAGGGCCCTCTGATAGGCTGGGCGTATTGTACTAGGCAGACTGAGGAGGGGTGGGGGATGATCTAGGGGGTAGAGAGGTGGGGCCTTGGAGCCCCAGGCCTGGGATTCCTGCAAGGGCAGGATTTGAAAGGAGAACAGGACTTGATAGGCTGAGAACAAGGGAGGGCAAAGCCCAGGTCAGGCGGTGAGGGTGTTTTGGAGGTCACAGTGCGGCGGTGTGTCTGGTTGACCCGGGAGACCACAAAGACTGAGAGATGAGGGGACCTTGTGTCCTGGAGCAGAGGGTGATGGTCAGGGTCTCAGATGCAAAAGTGGGCCAAAGCCCATCTGCTGAGTCCTGGCTTACATCAGCCCCTGTCACAGGGCCTGGGGCACTTGTGTAATGAGAACAGAGTCACTGGCGACCCACCACCAGAGCCCTTTTGGGTGCAGTCTCATCCCTCCCTGCCACTGTCTAACCTGTGTGACCTTGGGTGGTGGATGTGGTGTCTTGGGCTGTGTGTGGAATGGGCAGCTTGTTCCTCCAAGGGGTGCAGTGGACAGACAAGCTTTAAGGGCCTGAGCCGGGTTTCTCTGATGCTGTGAGATTGAGGACACTGAGCTAAGCGACCATGCAGGCCCCTTCCTGCTATGCTTCTAGTCCTATGAGCACCCCTCCCCCTCCCACCATGGCAGTGAGCCTCTGTGGGGTGGGTGGGGATGACATGGAGCAATCCCAAAGACTGGGACAGGAGTGCCACTACCCGCCAGGGTGCCTGCAGGACCTGCTCTTGTTGCAGAGGGGACCCGATCAGGGGCCCCAGGAGAGACAGGGCCCCACTCTGGCTCCTTCGGGCTCAGGCTCAGCCATCTGATAGAGCTGCTCCCCACCCCTCTCCACCCCCGCTTGGCTCCAAGTGGTGCCAACCTGTCGCTGCAGGCAGTGAAGCCCGAACACGTTATGGTACCCCAAATGGTGCTCATTAACCTCCCACTGAGGGCACCCCTGCCTGGGCCCAGAATTAGGCTCTCCCACAGAGCCCTGTCCCAGCTTCTCTGTTCTTTGGGGATAGGGATGGGGAACCTCCTTTTTGCCGAGGGAGACAGCAGAGGGGTACAGGAGATCCCAAGGCAGGGCTGGCCTGGGAGCCCCTGTGGAGGCTGGGTTCACCATGGGCAGTGTCAGAGAGGCTGTCATCTTCTCCGTCTGCTCGGTCTCCCCAGGGCCCAGGTCCTAGAGCCTCTGCCTGGGCCTCCTAGTGCATGGGGACAGGTGGCATAATTCAGAGAGCTGCCGTCTGGAGGGAGACAGGCCTGGGCATGCAGGGCAGGCCATAGGGCCTGGCCCTCTTCCCTGCTTCTGCCACCTGAGGGGCACGTGGGGTAGAGGGCCTGCCCTTTGTCCATGGGGTACAGGTGGTCCTTCCTATCTGCCTCCTCTGCCCCCAGCATCCAGTGCAGATGCAGGTCAGAGCTGGGTCGTCCCTGCCTCTGCCCATCCTCCTCTCTCCTGCTGCCCTCCCCCTCTGCTGTCTCACACCCGCTCCCCCATCTCTCCCCATCTGGCATCCTCCAGCATCTTCTCCATCCTTTCTCCCCTCCTCCTATTCCCCTCTTCTGCTCAGCCTGTTCCTTCCTCCCTGTGTCTGTGTCTTTGTGTCCCTGCTCGTCTCTGTCTGGCTCCTAGAGTGCTCATTCCTCACTCTTTCTGATCTGGGGGTCTGGATTCCTAGACCTGACAGTTTCTCCGGACTCACACATCCATCCCCCGGTAGACCATGCTCACGCTGCTCAGAGCTGCAGAGAGAATGACGGTGCGGATTGGGCAAGGCTGGGTCCCTTTCTCTCTTGACTCTGGGCTCCAGAACTAGAAGGGCCTTTGCTCAGAGCTGGGTCCCGATGGGGCTGGGTGCAGCCCCATCTCAAGCCTGTCTGGGGGTGGGGCAAAGAGGAGCAGGGCACGGGCTGGTGGCCCAGGCTTGCCCCTTGACCTCTCTCGCCAGTTCTGCCCTTGCCCTCCTGCCAGCCTCTGACCAGCCGCCCCCCTTCCGCAGGTGTTCAGCACCTACTCCAACGAGGACTACGATCGTCGCAACGAGGATGTGGATCCCATGGCGGCCTCCGCTGAGTATGAGCTGGAGAAGCGGGTGGAGAGGTTGGAGCTGTTCCCTGTGGAGCTGGAGAAGGGTGAGAGGCACAGCTGGAGTTGACCCAGGTCTCCTCTCAGAGGCCAGCTTCTGCCCTGTGTCCACAGGGGCTCCCACAGACAGGTTGGGCCTTTACCTCTGACTCAGGTCCTTGGCGACCTCCCCCCACCCTCCCCTGCCAGCACTCCCAGCCACACAGGGACTGCAACCCTGGCTAAGCTCATTACCCCCACCGTGGCTGCTCTGGAACGATGTTTGCCCATTCAGTTAACAGATCTCTGTTGGACACATTGTGCTGGGTCTGGGTTCTGTGCTGGGGATGCAGTGATGGCCCAAGCAGGCTCCCTCAGGAGCGTGTATCCTCAGAGGTGGGGAGACAGACAAGGGTAGAACAGTCATATCCAGCTGCATCCCTAGGCACTGTCATAGGTGCTGGGAGGGAATTGGGGCTGATATGAAAGCATTTGACAGGTGACTGAACCAGCCTGGGGCTGGGGGTTCCCCGGGGAAGCTGTGTTTGGGTTGAGCTCAGGAGAGGGAAAGTTTGGGGTGCACAGGAGAGTGGAGGAGAGAGGCTTGGCTGCAATTTCACAGGGAGGGCAAGAAGGGCGTGCAGACAGGGCCTCGCAGACCACAGGTAGGATGTGGTCTTGCTTCTGAGATGGACCGGAAGCTGTTGTGAGGCACGGGAAAGGTATTCTAGAAAGACCACACCTGGCTGTGTTGCATGGAGAGGGTCACGAGTGGATGGGGAGAACCAGCATCTTGCCCATGTGGGGTGGGCAAGATGCTGGCAGAGCAGGGAGTGGGCGGACCTGACAGATCCCAGGGTGGGAGGAGGATCAACAGGACCTGGTGATGATTTGGCTCAGGCGGAGGCTGTGTGGGGGAGGGAGGAATCCAGGTGCCTCCCAGGCCTGGCAGCTGGTGGGTGGTGGTGCCATCCCCCATGAGGGTGTGTTTGTGGGGAGGGTCATGAGATTGGGTGTGGGAGGCCCATCAGAGGCAGGGCAGGTGTGGATAAGTGAGTGGGCCTCGGGGGGAGAGGAAACCAGGAGATCTCTGGGCACTGCAGCCACGAGAGTAGGCAAGATTGCTTAGAAAGGGAGGAGACCAAAAGGCTTAGGGCCAGGGCCCATCCCAGCCACCCCTTCAGGCCACATACCCTTCGCATCCACAGCAGTCTCTCACTTGCCAGGCCAGCCTTGGCACGCCCTGCTGCCCATCAGTTCTAGGGCAAAGAGGGGGTAGATAGAACCACCCCTTCTTCAGCTGTGGGACATCCCCTAAGTGTGGGGACTGCTTTCTGGTGGGGGCTGTGCCCCAGAGTCCAGGATGAGGGCCTCTCCTGTGCCCCTGCAAGCCCCATCTGGAGTGCTACCCTCACCATCCCCCTCTCTGCTCCACAGACTCCGAGGGCCTGGGCATCAGCATCATCGGCATGGGGGCCGGGGCGGACATGGGCCTGGAGAAGCTGGGCATTTTTGTCAAGACTGTGACCGAGGGTGGCGCAGCCCATCGGGATGGCAGGTACCACTCCCACCGTCCCCGCTGGCCATCATCTGGGGGGTGGGCCCTGGAGCGGGCTGGGCTCGGCCATGGCCTGGGAGATGTGCGTGCCCTGTGTGCGGTGCAGATGTTCATGGAGGGAGCCCTGCTGGGCCCTGGGCTACAACAGTGAGTACAACAGACAGAAACCTTCACCCTCAGGGGGAGCTAGTAAAGATAGGGGCTGTCAGTTGTGTATCCTGGTCTGAAGTGTGTGCTGGGCCTTAGTAGGGAGGGCACAGGCGTGGAGGCTGTGTGTCTGGAGTACATTTGAGCATTTTCTTTCATTTAACAAACATTGAGTCCCTGATTATTGTTGGCCTGGTGCCAGGCCCCAGGGAGTCCCTGGTGAGGGTCCCTGCAGTGCAGTGTGAGGTAGACAGACATTAAACAAGTGGACAAACAGAAAATGGTGAAATACGGGGTGCCACAAAAGGCATAAGACAGGAGAACGCTACCTCTCTGGGTATCAGGGAAGCCTTCCTGGAGGAAGTGGTGCTGCAGCTGAGTGCTGAAGGCTGAGCAGGAGTTAGCTGCGCTGAAGGAGTGCAGGAGCTGAAAGCAGGCAGGTGTGGCTGGAGCATGGGGGTGGGGGGTCAGGTGTTGACATGGCTAGACAACTGGTGGCTCCAGAGCTGGGCTACCCTGTGTGCGGTGTGCATACCTGTGTTGAGCATCTTTGGCTGGAGGGGTTGAGTTCCATGGATCAGAAGGTTCAGGGAGGGTGTCCTGGAGCACTGGGCCAGCCTGGTGACCTCTCTGTTGGCTGTGTGTGTATTGCAGGGGGTGGGAGTGGTGGTGGCAGGGCTGTGGGCATCCCCCAGGTGGTTGTAAGAGGTTGACATTGGAGGTCGCTTGTGGTGATAACACCAAACCCAGACCCCTTCCGTATGACAGAGGTGAGTAGGTGTCCTTGTGCAGGCTGGGGGACTTTGGGGTCTTGTTGCTAGAGGTGGGGTTGCCCCATTCAGGGGGCTTCTGCCTCTTGTGGCCCAGGTGGCAGGGAACAGGAATGGTGACAGTCCTGCTCTTACACTTACTCACTTCCCCTCCCGATTTGAACCTCCTGAGCTTTCCTGCTGTCGCCTGTCACCTGTGTGGGGAGTGTGTGTGCATGTGCGCCCACAAGCGCGTGCCCACCTGGGAGTGCAGGGTGTGTTGGGGTGAGCCGTTTCCTCCATTTCCGTGTGGGAGCCCTGAGAGAAGGCCTGGAGCACCCAGGGAGGTGACAGTGGAGGAAGGAGGTGGCCAAGGGGCCCCCCACCTTGGCGTCTTCTCTCCCTTGGCAGGCCAGGCTGGGCCACCCCACGTCTCTCCCCTTCCTGTGTGGAGAGCAAGGCCTCAGGTGCCACAGCTGGAGTGTGCTGGAGGTATGCACCTGTGTTAGGTGTGTGCGATGGCGTGTGAACACGAGAGAGTGCCACTTGGGTCTCAGGCACGTAGGAGGACATCTGTGGACTCAGGTCTGTGCAGAAATATGCACAGAAGAGGGCACCATGTCACCTGTGTGCTGTGGGGGCTCTTGCCAGGGTGCGTGGCAGAGATGAGCTCTGAGGATGTCACACCACTTTGTTCAGTGTGATGGAAGAGGGGACAGTTGTGTGATTGTCAAGGAAAGAGTGCCTGCCGCCTCTCCTGGCCCTGGAGCCTCCTGTCTGCTTTGCCTGCCCGGCTCACTGCCCACACGGTGGCCTGGCTGATACCCGGTCCTCTGGCCTCCTGAATTTTATGCAGGTAGACAAAGTACCAGGTCCCTGTGGGGACTGAGTCACCTCTACCCCAGCTCCACAGTTGCCCTCATGACCCTCTTAACATGTCGCTCCCCTAGGATCCAGGTGAACGATCTCCTGGTGGAGGTGGACGGAACAAGTCTGGTGGGAGTGACCCAAAGCTTTGCAGCCTCTGTGCTCCGGAACACCAAGGGCCGAGTGCGGTGAGAGCCCAGAGGGGTGGACACAGGGGTGGGGGAGACCCTTGCCCAGACGCCCAGCTCACCTGCCCAGTGAAACCTCTGGGGTGCCAGCTCATGGAGGTTCCCAACTCTTGCCTGAAGGAACTGCCGAGCCCACAGTCCCTTGCCCCATGCCTGCCTTCCCACACCGAGCTCCCTGACCGCTGCAGGTCACCAGTGCTCAGTGCCCCCCAAATTGTCCTCTGGGGCTATTCTCCTTACCTGCTGCCTATCCCTCACTCACTCATTGAAGAACCAAGATGTACAGGGTGAATGCCAACCAAACTGGGGTCCCCTCACCAGGAACTTCATCCCTCCCTCCTGCCCAGCCCCATGCAATCCGGAAAGACTGTCCTGGGCCTGCAAGGGAAGGAGATTGGATTAGAAGCTCCCCGCTTCCACCTCTGGCTTCACATTCAGGGATCGCTCCCTGCCCCCCTTCAAGAGGGGCACTGCCCCCAGGAAAGGGTGGTGGAGAGAAACAGGATGTGGGTGGCCACGGGGAGGAGGGGCTGGTGCCTGGAAGTTCCACTGTTTCCTCTCCATCCTAATCTCCGGTTGCCATCATCCTGCCCCTTCCTGAAGCTCAGGGGGCTTGGAGCATACCCAAGAAACACCTCTACAGCCCCAGCCCTGCTGGGATGGGTCATCTTCACCATTCCCCTGCCTGGGTTTCTCCCACATTGTGGGGAAGAGACCCCTGAACTGGCAGCTCCTGAACTCATGTCACCTGCAGCCCAGCTCAAAGTTTGGCTGACACCCCCCTTTCCCCCAAAACTGGCCAGAAGAGCTAGTGGGCCCTCCTGCCTCCTGTGGGAAGGAAACCCAGTAAGGGCCCTGTGTTCTCCTGTTCCTTATTAACACTGCAGCCTTTGGACTCAGCCCTCTCATTTCACCTCCCGTGGGAGGGCTGAGTTTGGAGAGGGGAGCATCAGCAGGGAGGATGGCGGCATTGCCCGCTGAGGACAGAGGCAGGGGATGACGCCGGTGCCCCTGCAGGTTTATGATTGGCCGGGAGCGGCCTGGAGAGCAAAGCGAAGTGGCCCAGCTAATTCAGCAGACCCTGGAACAGGAGCGATGGCAGCGGGAGATGATGGAGCAGAGATATGCCCAGTATGGAGAGGAAGACGAGGAGGTAGGGACTCTGGGCCCGGCTGACAGCGTCATCGCCCCCTGGTGACTAGCTGAAGCATTACACCCCTCATCTGTCAACTGCTTTCCCAGGTTTCCTAAAGAAACCCAAAGCGCAGGTGTGGAGCTGGTCCCATTCCTGGGGGAGGAGATGCGGACCCCTCCCTCCAAGAACCCCTCGTCTGATGGAGGAGTCATACCCTCTATCTTCAGAGAGCCCGTCTAACCCTATAAGGAAGGTTCTCTCAAAGAGCCCCACTCTGAGGGGAAGGCATGGCCCCTAAGCACAGGGGACCTAATCTGAGGAGGGAGACAGAGCCAGACCTCAGGGAACCCAAAGTGTAAGGGGGATGGCTCAGGCTGTTTCTTCAGGGTCCCAGTCTTGTGGGGGAACTGCCTCAAGGGACTCCGGAACCTATTGGGGGAAGCCATAAACCTGCCTCTGGTGCAGCCCCAGGCTGCAGAGGGGCACAACCCACATGCCTGGGTCGCTCCCAGCCTCATGGCAGCCTGCTGCTGGTCCGATCCCTGGTTGTCAGGGCTGAGGGAGGCTGGGCTGGGTAGGGTCCACGGCCTCCTACCTTCCTTCACAGACCGGGGAATACGCCACAGACGAGGATGAGGAGCTGAGCCCCACGTTCCCAGGTGGCGAGATGGCCATCGAGGTGTTCGAGCTAGCGGAGAACGAGGATGCACTGTCCCCCGTGGACATGGAGCCTGAGAAGCTGGTGCACAAGTTCAAGGAGGTGGGAGGAGGGGGCTGCCTGGGGCAGTGGAAGGCGGAGGTGGGCCGGTGTCCTGCCCTCAGCACGGCCTGCCCCACCCAGCCGGAGCTGAGCACCTGCCCCTCTGCCCACAGCTCCAGATCAAGCATGCCGTCACTGAAGCCGAGATCCAGCAGCTCAAAAGAAAGGTGAGGGGACGTGTGTCAAGGAACGGGGTCCCCACCCTCACGCCTGCACACTGATGCTTGTACACCACCCACAGGCACAGGCACCCATAGAATAGGTTACTCTGAGGCAAAGGGACATAGTGTTAAGAGATAGAGCTCTGGATCCATCTGCTCCACCATCACATGCTATTCTGCCTCAGTCTCCTTATCTGTAGAATGGGCTAATGATAATACCTAACACCATGGGATCATTGTGACGATTCAATGAGATAATACATGTAAAGTCTTTTTTTTTTTTTTTTTTTTTTTTGTTGAGACAGAGTCTCACTTTGTTGCCCAGGCTAGAGTACCGTGGCGTTAGCCTAGCTCACAGCAACCTCAAACTCCTGGGCTGAAGCGATCCTTCTGCCTCAGCCTCCCAAGTAGCTGGGACTACAGACATGTGCCACCATGCCTGGCTGATTTTTTTCTATATATATTTAGTTGGCCAATTAATTTCTTCCTATTATTAGTAGAGACGGGGTCTCGCTCTTGCTCAGGCTGGTTTCGAACTGCTGACCTTGAGCAATCCGCCCGCCTCGGCCTCCCAGAGTGCTAGGATTACAGGCGTGAGCCACCGCGCCCGGCCTACATGTAAAGTCTTAAGCACAATGTCTAACATAATAGATACGCAATTAAACCCCCAAAGTATGGCTGGGCATGGTAGCTCACACCTGTAATCCCAGCATTTTGGGAGACTGAAGCAGGAGGATCACTCGAGCCCAGGAGTTTGAGGTTGCTGTGAGCTATGATGATACCACTGCACTGTAGCCTGGACAACAGAGCAAGACCCTGTTTCAAAAAAAGAAAAAAGCTGTAAGTACTAGCTCTGATACTAAAGCATACTAAGTCCCACTGTAGATGTCTTTGTGTTTACACTGTGCCACATATGTCCTCTATGTATAGACCCAGTGATAAATACAGACTACCCAGAGATACACACAGGGATACCTTCCAGCCTGCACCCAGGCACATGGTCCCACAGACTCACTTGCCCAGACGTGTAGAGATACCCACATAGACATGATCACAGAAACGCTGGACCTGTGCTTCCTTGGGTAGCACGCCCAGGGGTGTCAGTCTCTGGATACATAGATATGCTCTGCATTCATCTGCTCTAAGATACATAGTCATCATGACTGTCATTTGGACCACCTGCTCTAGGGAGAGTGTCACGGGCATGCACGTGCTCAGTGAGAAAGCAACACGAAGGTGTTGATGCTGACACCATTAGATGGTGACACATGACATACACAAGCGCACGTATGTACCGTGCACAGATGCTTAGACAAGCACATTGGGTGCCAGCACCCTCACAAGCATGTAGACATACAGACTTCATGTTAAAAGTCTGTATCGGGTCCCTGCTGGGGCCTGGGCAGTAGGAGTCCCAACCCCCATGGGGTTTCTGGTGTGGTGGGGACAGGCAGGTCTACAGGGGCCTTGTGGACACGGTGCACCCAGGCACATGCATGTGTACACTCCCATGTGTGTGTATACCCCCACCGCGCACACAGAGAGGAGAGCGTCAAGCCGGGCCTCAGGAGGAGGCAGGGTTTAGATGGCTGGGGCAGAAGAAAGGGCATTCCTGGCAGGGAGATGAGCTGGACAGAGCCTGGAAGCTGGCTTTGAGAGGATGCCTGCCGGGCGCTGGCAGTGTGCCTGTCAGGGAGAGATGGTGGCAGGGCTGGACCGCCAGGGTGGGCTGTGGCTTGTAGCCGTGTCCTGACTCTCCTCTAAGGACTCTAGCCTTGGGCCACCCAGCATGGGGCTGTGTGGCTGTATGGGTGTTTTCAGGTCACTTGCCTATGGAGTAGGAGGGCGTGAGGGTAGGCAGGACTTGGAGGCAGGCAAACTGGGTAGAGTCCCAGCCAGTGTCCTGGCAGAGGCGGGCTAGGACTTCCCAGAGTGCAGGCAGAGGGTCTGGAAAGGAAGGGTGGGTTGGCGCTGCATTTTCAGGGTGGAGATGACAGGCTATGTTCCTGGGTGTGTGCAGAGGAGGACGGGGAGGGGCACGTCAAAGGTCTGTTCATTCATTCAGTTTAGAAACGTCCGCAGGGTACCTTCTAGATGCCCACTACTACTGTTCAGTCACTGTGATGGCACAACCGGAGTTGATCCTTGACCTTGTGCAGCTCGGAGTCTGCATACCAGTCACTGTGTCGTTACAAACTGACATGGGGCTCTGTGGGAGAGGACAGGCTTCCTGAACTCCTAAAGCAGGAGGAACCCAGTTCAGCTGGGGGTGGGGCTGTGCTGTTGGGGGCTTCACCGGGGAAGGGATACACTGAGCAGTGAGCTGAAGGGTGAGCTAGTGGGAAGTAACTAGGCAAGGGGGAGGGTAGAAGAGGCACATTCCGGGCAGGGGGCACAGCATGTGCAAAGGCCCTGTGGCAAGTCTGAGGATCCGGAGGAAGATCCTGTGTGGCTGGGAACAGAAAGCAAGGGACATCTGGAGCCAACAATGTGGCAGGGCAGCCAGGGGCTTGAGATGAGTGCTTGGATGGCTACAAGTTTGTGGCACCTTTTAACAGAAGTGAGCATGTCAGGAAAGGCATAGGTTTGTGCAGGTGGGAGGCACAGTTTGAGGAGCTAGGTGGTAAGGCTGGAAGTTGGGAGCAAGGTTGGTCCGGGACTTGGGATTTGGGGCTCAGTGCATGAAGGTAGGCCTGTGCCCCAGGGCAGTGGGTATAGAGAGAACAAAGGATTCAGGACTGAGCTGTTGGGGATTGGAGATTTGTACTGGGGTCACCTGGGAGCAGGGAGAGAAGTCAGGATTGTTCAGAAAGAGCAGGGACTGGTCAGCAGGGCCAGGGCTGCAGAGAGGGGACAGAGCTATGGTGACCCTCACCTGCCCTGCTCTTTCACATCTGCTATCTCACTGTCGTAGCTTGGGAGGGAGAGGCAGGTATCACTCCCATTTCACAGATGGGAGGGCTGAGGCTTGAGACAGAAGTTGCCTTGCTGCAAGTCAGAGTAGCCAGTGACTAATCAAGGAGTGGGGTGAAGTGATAGGGACCCTTGACTTAGAGCTCTGGGGCTGAGGCCCCACCTTCCCTCTCTGGGTTTCAGCTCTCGGGCTCAGCCAAGGAGTTAGTTGGGGTGCAGTGGGCTCCACATCTGTAGGAATCCTCTGGAGACTGGCCCCAGTGCCAGGACGGGGGGTGTCCTGTGGCTCCCTCTGGCCCCCACCAACCTAGGGCTGCTCCTTCCTCTCTCAGCTGCAGAGCCTAGAGCAGGAGAAGGGGCGCTGGCGGGCCGAGAAGGCCCAGCTGGAGCAGAGCGTGGAGGAGAACAAGGAGCGCATGGAGAAGCTGGAGGGCTATTGGGGCGAGGCCCAGAGCCTGTGCCAGGCCGTGGACGAGCACCTGCGGGAGACCCAGGCCCAGTACCAGGCCCTGGAGCGCAAATACAGCAAGGCCAAGCGCCTCATCAAGGACTACCAGCAGAAGTACGTGGCCAGGGTGTTGGGGGCCCTGGGCCTGGGGAGGACTGGAGGGCTCCGGTAGCAGTTCCTCACCACCGCCCCCAGCTGAGTTAGGGAGGCACAGAGCACAGACGCTGGAGGGCCCCTGGGCCCAGCGTGACTGGGCAGCAGAGCCTGCACAGGGCCAGGCCCCAGAGGCTTTGGGAAAACCTGGGACCTTCTGACCTGAGAACAGGAAGAGGGGCAGAGCTGCTTCCCGGGTGGCACTGAGTCTTCCCTGGATGGAAGCCAGACCATACACCCTTACCTGCCATCTGTCCCTTGCCTTTCTCCAGGGAGATCGAGTTCCTGAAAAAGGAGACCGCACAGCGCCGGGTTCTGGAGGAGTCCGAGCTGGCTAGGAAGGAGGAGATGGACAAACTCCTGGACAAGGTAGGCCCAGGGTGCCCTGGGGGCAGAGCCCTATGGCAGGAGCAGCATGCAAGCCCCCATCTAGCAGCCACCCTATGCGTCCTGGAGGGAGGGGGGTTGCATCCCCATCAGGGAGCAGAGGGGGGGCCCCAGACCTGGTGCCCAGATTTGACCCCCTCTCCTTTGTTTTCCAGATCTCAGAACTGGAAGGAAACCTGCAAACACTGAGGAATTCCAATTCTACTTAAGAGAATCATTCCTTGACCAGACAATAATTAATTCCCCTCCGACTGTCCTCCTTCCCCTGACCTCATACCCCATCCCTCTCCCTACCAGCCTGGGGACAGGTGCCCCGAATCTCCCCACCCCTCCACCCCACCTCCCCCAGCTTCAGGGACCAGAGGGCCCATACACAGGCCCCCTTAAGGTGGCCCGGGCAGACAGGTGGCTGGAAGGGCGGCCTTCTCCTTGCCCCATGGGGCTGAGGCACAGAGGCCAAGGGATGGCTGTGGGCTGGCCTGGGCAGTGGATGGACACAAAGGACTTGCAGACCAAACTGCCAGACTTCACAACCTCCAGCCTTTGTCTCTGGACTGGAATGGGACTGGGGCTCTCCCAGCATCTCAGCAACTGGAGGCTGCTCCCTACCCATGGGGCACCTGGGTGGCCCCTGGGCCTCTTGACTTGAGATTCTATCTTCTTGGCCCTTCCCTCTCCCCCCATCATTGTGCTGTCTCTGTTGCATTCTGACCCTCCTACTTGGGGGGTTGCCTCAACACCTCCTCCCATCCCGTCCCCTGTCCCTGGAGGGATAGAGTCCACCGCAGAGCCCGGAGGCTAGGCCTATCCCTGCACTGATTTCTTCCTATGTATCCTTCCAGAAAAGGGGAGTGATTGTAGGAAAAATGGAGAGTTCAGGACACCCGGTCCCTGGCTCCTCCTTTCCTGGGGCAGCAGCCCTCAATTTCTCCTTGTGCCTCCCCTCTCCCAGGTGCCAAATAGCCATAACCTCCTCCTGGAACTGTCTGCGGCCTCTCAGGGGGCCAGGTTTCCTGGCCAAGCCTGGGAATGCCAGGGAGGAGAGGAGGTCAGCTTAGGGGGCCTGGCTGCAGAGACCCTGGTCTTAGGCAAGGGGAACATTTCTCTCTGGAGAGCCAGGCCTGGCCCTGCCCTGTCTGGCCTGCCCTGGGGGACACCTGGAAGCCTTGTACTAACATCGCAGAGATTCAGCCTCAACCATCCTCCTCCCTAGGTGTTTTCCAATGTTTTGACTGGAGGGCAAAATTTTACTACTTCTCATCTTTGTGGAGACCAGGGCTGCCCTGCTGGCAGCCTGCCTTCTAAGTGGAATTGACGCTGTTTCCCACTTTAACCCCGAATTGGGGCTTGGACCAAGGGAGGTGAGACCCCCCTCAGGTCCCCTCCCCTGTCAGAATCCATCTCATCTTGCCACTTCTTCATGCCCCGCCCCAAGCGTGGGTTTTTGTTCATTTTTTAAAAACAGACAACACCGTCCCATCCGTTTTGGCTTCTCCTTGTCCCTGTAAATAGACCATACCATTGATCAGTATTTCTTGCCCCCACCCCCTTCCTGTCCCCAGACGTGCCCCCACCCCCTGAAAGACCTGGCTGTCAGTGCCCGGCCCATGCCCTTCACTCTGGCTGACAGAGGGGCGGGGCCGCGGGGCGCTTCCGGTTTCCCGGCGGCGACCGCCGCTGCGCAGCCTTCCGGAGGACCGCGTCTCTGTATATAATATATATATGTATGTATTGTTCCCGGTTTTGTACGGACCATGCCCTCTGTCAGGTCGTCCCCATAAAAGCAGCCCCCAGAGCCTCGCTGCCTGGTTTCTTGAGTCGCTGGAGCCGGCGGGGGTAGGGGGGCGGGGTCCCCTCCCATCAGCGCTGCCTCTGACCCTGAGGATCTTTCCACGGAGTTCCGCGGTTCGGGCAAACTGCCTCTCTGCCACCAATCCGCCCTTCAGCACCCATGCTTTTTGTCCAGTCCTTCTGGGCAGGGCTGGGAGTTTCTAGAGAGTTCGTTCAGTCAGTGGCATTCCTTTTTCAAAGCCCCAAAGGAATTCAGGGAATGGGCTAGATAGGGCAAGAGGAACCCTAAATCCCTCCCCTGAGAAGTCCTCTTAAACTGTGTGAGCTCCACGAAGGATCCAAGGTTTCCCAGAGGTGGCAGGAGTGGGTGGGATGTGACACGTAGGGCAGTTTTGTCCCCAGGGTCCTAGAGAATCTGTTTTGTTTGCCCCTCTTGGGGCACTCTGAGAGGCCTTAAATAGCCCTGGCCCCCTGCTCTGTGCCAGCAGGTCTGGGTGCTGACTCACCAGCTCTAATACTAATGGGTCTGGGCGTCTAGATGCCAGGGTTCCAGGGACAGCTTTGGTGAAGTCCCAGAGAGACGAGAGCCAGCTGGGGATGGGGTGGAAGCTAAGGGCAGGTCCCACCCAGCGCCAGGCTTTCCTCCCTGGGTGCTATGTACAAATTTGAGAGAATGAAGCACACACAGGGCACTTGTGTTCAGTGCCTTAGCCTCAAGGGGATTCTCACCTTCTCCTCCCTTTGCCATAGGAATGGAAGTCCCAACTTCAGGGCCCTTGAAGGTCACCTTGATGGGTGCCTGACAATATCCAAGATGAGTAGGCAAAAATCCCAGGGAAAGTCAGTTCTGGAGGCAGCTGCTCTCTGTGGATGGCTCCGTCACACAGGTCCCATGCATGTCGAGCTGAATTCTGGGTTCCCACAAGGACCCCTCAAAAATCCTAGTTCTACACTTCAAGGCCATGTACTCCTGCCACCCACCTGAGGGTGACCTGGAAACCTGAGGATAGTGACTGCCTCTGAAGGCATCTCCTCCAAGTAGATCATCCTTGGAGCTCTCTGGGAGCCCTAAGGATGCTGAAGACAGATCCAGGTGGCTGAGTCCCAAGATCAGAGACCACCAAACCATGGGGTCACAGGTCATGGCTCCAGAGTTAGAAGTCACTGAGGTCCTCTTCCGGAAACCTGGCCAAGATGTCCCAAGAAGTGAAGTGGCTGGACCTTCCTGGGTGGGAGGCGGGCGTGAGGGTTGTGGCGCGACTTCTACTGGGCTGATGGGCTAAGCATCCAGGGCAGGGTCCCACTGCCCCCATCTGACCTGTGACTTAGGTGAGGGGCCTATATATACATGGCATGTTCCAAAAGGTGGGCAAAGTATCCCCATCATACTTGGAGCTGATGTGTGGCTGGGGGGCGTTGTTTGCTATGAGTTTCACAGGCCTGAGGTGTAACTTGCCTGTGACATACAGTATGTCCATGTTTGGGGCTATGTCACATGGTTGTGGGCAGGCCTATGTGAGGCTTGTAACCTCAGCCCTTCCCCCACCCCCATCACCTGCCCAGTTTTGGCAGCCTGAGTAGGTTCACCAGGGTCCCAACACTTGCCATGGGTAGGGAAATTTTATCAAGTCCTAGAAGCTTAGGCCTCCCTAGGAGCAGGGGCTCCTCCCAGGTCCCATGACTTAGCAGATGCCCTCCCACAGATTCCGCTGTCCCCAGCACTGACCTTACATACCATCGTCTCCCCAGCCCGTAGGATCTACAGGGGCTGTGTAATCAACCGCCACACATAGCCCATCACCCAGATCTCACTAGATGCCTGCAAACCACATCCTCTTTAAAGACCCCAGAAATGGCCCCTACAGGCTGTCACCAGAGACGCCACCTCCTCCCCAGATCTCCACAATGTAGCTGGCACCATGTGGCTGCCTATAGATTCTGAAGGCACCCAGAGACCCCCAAACTCTCACAGATCTCCTCAGATACTCTCAGCCCCTGAGGGCTATTCTAATAATTCTGTCCTCACTCACAGTCCCAAGATCATCCTGGCTCCACATGCCACTTGCCACAGGGCTTCTGACTGCAGAGGGTCCCGTGAACCATTAGGTAACTCTATCCCCTCAGACTCCACCCTCTCCCACTTTACCACTTGCTCATGAACAAACCACTTTCCTTCCTTTTAGTCTCTGTTTTCCTGGAGGTGGTGGGTAACAGAAACACCTACTTTGTGGGTTTATTGTGAGGGTGACAATAAATAATCCGAGAGTGCCTGGCACATCCCAAGCCGTGCCCTATGGCAGCAACTGTTGGTTCTCACAGTATGTCCCCTGGCTGGCCTGCCACCACCTCCAGCTCAGCAGGGCCAAGTCTGATCTCATCCTTCTCCACCCCCACTGAGCTCCGGGCCTCCCTGCCTCAAGTCCAGCCCGTCCCCAAGTCCTGTCAATTTCTTCAATTCTACATCCTGAATAGTTCTCAACTTGATCTTTAATCTTCATGCCCACTGTCATCATCTCTCCACAGCCTCCCGAGGGGTCCCCTGCCTTCAGGCCACCCTTCTGCCGACCTTACCCCACTGAGTGGCCAAAGAGAGGTTCCTGGACGCAAATCTGAGCCCTCCCTTCCCTGTTAAATTTTTTCCGTGGATAGTAGAATACAGTGCGAGCCCTCGCCCCGCCCCTCCCAGATTCATCTCATCTCCTCCTCTTGCCCACCCACCCCTACGGCCCGCTGACACTTGCCCCTACCCTGGCCTGCAGGGCTAGCCAACACATCACCTCCACCCCACCCTCGCCCCCACCCGGCCCCAGGCCGGGCGTGCTCGCGTGCGCTCTCCCTGCCAGCGCTGAAGTGTCCTCTGTGAACCGGCCCGCGGCACCCGGCTTGTGGGGTCCCCACTCGTCTGTGCCCCTGACTGCACCGCCAGCCCCTCCAGCCTGGGCGCCCCGGCTGCTCCGTGGACGTTTGTTGAATGAATGAATGAATCAGGAGCCCTCACAGATCTGGCAGAGGAGGCGGAAGCCCCGCGGGTCCCAAGGCGGGGCCGTCTCCCCAGCCGTTCCCACCCGCGCAGACTCAGGTGCGCCGCGTCTCCGCGGGCCGAGAAGTAGCGGCAACTGGGATCCCCTGGCCCAGCTGCGGCGCCGGCCGCCTCCGCCCCCTGCGTCCTCCCGCTGCCTCCGCCCCCTCCCTCCCTCCCTCCCGCTCTTTGTCTCCGGGGCGCCCGGCCTCCCCGCCACGCGCCCCCAGCATCGTCCTTTCCCCGGGGACCCCTGCGGACACCAGCTGACGCGACGCGGTGCCAGTCGGCCCGCCAGGCAGGGGGCCCAGCGTCCGGCCGGGCCTGGCAGGCGTGGGCGGGGCGGGAGGTGGCGCTCCCTCTCGCCCGCTCTCCCTCCCCCGCGCGCGCACACACACACACACACACACACACACACACATACACACACACACGCACACACACGCACACCGAGCATCCTCGCGTCAGGTCTCCCCGTCCAGCCCCGCCCGCGCCTCCTGCTTCCAGCAAACCTTCTCCCTCTCTTCGCACCCTCCCCCCGCCCTCCATTCCCTCCGGCTCCCGGACCATCCCCTCCGACCCCCACCCGACCCCCGGGATGGAGCGGCTGGAGCCTTCCCGGAGCCCCCCACGGCCGGGGTGACGGTGCTCCCGCCCCTCTGCCGCCCGGCCCCCGCCTCGAGCACCATGGGCCTGAGGGGCTCCCGGGGCGCCGGACGCTGAAGATGACCGATGCTGGAGGTGAGGGTCCAGGCCCCCTGGGGGGGACCGGGAAACGGGGCTGGGGGCCACTCGCGCTCGCGGTGGGGACCCCGAGTGGGGTTGGATGGGGCAAAGCGACATGGGCCTTTCTTCCGCTATCCCTAGGGGGACCACCGGGGGCTGGGGTGCTGGGCTGTCAGGGAAGGGGGCGGAGATAGGATTTGTGTCCCTAATCCCCTCCCTCCAGCCAGACGCCCGGAGAAATTAATAAAAAGCTGGTATGGGGGAAGGGGGAGAGGGCTTAACTCTTTATTGCCTGGCACGGAATTGGACTGATGGATTGGAGAGAAACTAGCCACTGGGCTCTGATTGGGAAGACGGGTCCCGGTAGTGGAGTAGGTCCCCACCCCATCTCATCTCTAGCTGCTCTTTGAAGGGGTGACCCACTCCTGGGGACTGCCCCAAGCCTGGTGCCTGAGGAAGGCCGCCCCTAAGGGAGGGGGCACAGCCTCTCCAGTTCCACAACTGCCTCTGGCGCTCCCAGCCTCCTCTCCCGTCCCTTCCTTCCTGGTCTTTCCCAGTTGCACTTCTCTCTTGGTCTCTCTGCTTTTCCAGAGCCGCTTCCTCTTGCCTGCCCTGCTCTCCTTGAACCCCACCCTCCGACCTCACTCAGGGCCAAGGAGTCCTCTGTCTCCTCTGCTGCTGCCCGGCCCCCCTCTCTGATCTCTTTCTTGGTCTTTCTTCTCAGCAGCCCTGTGGACTCCCTGCCAACCTGTGTGTGTGCTCGAGTCTGTTTGTACCTACTCCGCACTCCCGCTCCTTCCCCAGGGCTTGTGCGCTTTTTCTTTCTCTTTCTCCTTCCCTTGGGTCCCTGGAAGCCCTGAGCTCACCTGCCTCCCTTTCTGCCAGAGAAGGGTCAAAGGTCATCACTGCTCCTCCTCTGGGAATTGGAAGCCTTGGGGGAAGGGATGGTCTTGTAACACCAGAGCCCAGAGGGTGTCTAGAGGAAAGGGGCTCATCTCCACCCCATGCAGCTACCACCTAGTTCAATGTATGCGCCAGAGTGTGTGCGTGCGTGTGTGTGTGTGTGTGTGTGTGTGTGTGTGTGTGTAGGAGTGGGGTGTGGGGTTCAGTGTCTAATTATCCAAAGCTAAGTTTGGAAGGAGAGGATTGGGTGGAAGGGGCCTGGTGACGCCCTGGATAGCCTACTTCCCCAGAGTTCGACATGGGACAGTGTAAGCAGGGTCCCTCATACACACCCCAGGAAGTTAGTTCTTGAAGAGGGGAAAGAAAGGAGTTTGTACAGAATCAGGATAGATTGAGAGTGGGTATGAGCTAGAAACCCTATCCCAGCCCAGAGGGTGCCTGAAAGAGGACTGTATCCTTGAGAAGGTCTGGGTCCTGGACTGGAGCTTTGCATAAAGAATCCCTGGGGGCCAGGTGTGCTGGCTCATGCTTATAATTCCAGCACTTTGGGAAGCTAAGGCCAGAGGATGTCATGAGGCCAGGAGTTTGAGACCAGCCTGGGCAACATAGCAAGACCCTATGTCTATAAAAAAATTTAAAAAATTAACCAGGCATGGTGGCATGCAACTGTAGTCTAGCTACTTAGGAGGCTGAGGCAGGAGGACCGTTTGAGCCCAGGAGTTCGAGGTTAGAGTGACCTGTGATTGTGCCACTGCACTCCAGCATGAGTGACAGAGACAGAGCCTTTCTCTTCAAAAAAAAAAAAAAATCACATGGGATCTCCATTCTTAGTAGTCAGAGGAGAGAAGGCAATACTGCTGCCCTCAGAGAGCCTCCATTCTGATGGCAGAGGCAGTTCCTATCTTCACAGAGTCCCTAGTCTGATGGGAGAACCATGACCCCTCTCTTCTCAGGGAGCTTTCCATCTGACAGGGGATAGATAAGCCCCATTTAGGGAATCAGTGCCCATTTCCTAGTGGTTTGATAAGGGTGAATTTAGAAATTAGGTAGATGAATGGGAGGAGGGAGGAATACCTAGGACAACTGTCTGGAGGAGTTGGCAGCTGGGCCCTACTCAGAGAAGTCTTTGTGATTGAATGAGGAAATTTGGTTCATTCTCAGGGGCAGCCTCCCATCCCATCTGGCAGGAAGAAAGGTTCTAGATCCCTGTTACTAGCCTCTAGAGTTCAAGAATGGCAGAAGGTTCTTGGAGGGCCCACTCCCTGACCCCTTCCCACTCCTGATTTCCTCCTTTCAGCCCCAGGCACGTATGGAGTCTGGGGTTTTCTGTGCCTCTCCTAGTCCTAGCCAGGATGGACCAGCTCCCCTCCCTCTACCCCATCCCTTCCCCCAGCAGTGTCCTTTCCTCATGAGCACCCCTCAAACTGCCGATCGTCACCTAGGATAGGGCTGAAGTACAGGAGACCTGGCTCAAGGCTGAGTTCTGCCTCTTCTTACTTTCTAAAATTTATTTTTAGTTTTAAGACAGGGTCTCACTCTGTTACCCAGGCTGGTCTCAAACTCCTAGGCTCAAGCGATCCTCCAGCCTCAGCCTCTGTAGTAGGTGGGGTTACAGGCATGCAGCAAGCCTTGCTGGGCGTGCTTCTCGTCCCCTGCATCTCAGTTCTCACGTCTGTGTAGTCGAGATATGAAGATTCTCAAGCCTGGCCGCTGGGAAGTGAGACACTGTCTATGTAATAATGGAAGAGGGGTGTTGGGAGAGACCCCAGCCAGCATGTGGCCTAGCTTTCCTATACCTGTCACATGTGTGGTCTAGCCCAGTGCTCCACCCTTGTCCTGGGGACCTGAGTATTGGAAGTAATTGGAAATCATGTCTCAGCCATGCAGTGTCCCCTTGCTCTAAACCATCAATGATCCCTGAGCTTCCTCACTCGCCTCCTCATCCAATTCCCACCCCGCCTGTGGGGTCTCCATAGCTACTGTCACCCTATATCTGCTGGTAAGCCACCCAAATTGTTTCAGCTGCATGTATTTGCTCCTCTGTCCTCCCATCTTGCTTCCCACCAAACAAACAAACTCCTACCCATTCAGATTTCTTCCCAGAACACACTTGATGCATCATAGAGGTTTGGCTGTCCCCTGTTCTGCTGTGAGCATTCTTCATACCCTCCCGTGTCTGTGAGACTGTCCAGAACTGTGAGTTTGTCTAGAACGGTGGTCCTGCTGATGGTGCCAGCTTCCTGAACAACTCATGTTCAGAAAGGCAGGTGGTGAGGGCACAAGTAATGGGGGGCGGGGAAGGGGAGACAGGATTGGATGATGGATGGAAGACGGATGGAGGATTGTTGGATGTAAAGATGGATGGATGGATGGTAGTGGATGCTGGCTATGTGGGAGGTGGATATGGGATGGATGGATGGGTGGATGGATGGACAGATGGATGGGTAATGAGTGGATGGATGAGTGGGTAGGTGGATGGATGGGCGAGTCTGGGCCCTGGTCCTGACTTTGCCACTAGTTTGCTATGTGGTCGTGGGCTGGTCGCTCCCCACCTCTGTTTCTTCATCTGTAAAATGAGAGCACTGGATTTAATAACTTCTATGACTTCTCCCAGATTTGATGTTGGACAGTTTATGATGATTGAAGGCTTTTAGGGGATGCTAATGATGGAAAGGCCCAAGCCAGTGAAGGAGAGAAGTTCAGTGACCCATACGCAGACACAGCAAATCAGCTTGGGCCGTGACCGCAGGACTGAGTCTGTGTCTGCGCCTGGATTTGCCTCTGCCCCTCCCTTCTGCCTGCGCCTCCTGCCCAGTGCCACATCTGGGTTTTGATTCAGATGCTTCTTTCCCAGGGGCCAGAGGAGGCGTTCCAAGGGAAGGTGTGGGGCCAGCGGGCCAGGAGCAGGCAGCCACTGGCGTCTCCCCTGCCTCAGCCAACCTGATCTTCTTACTTTCTCTCTCCCCACTTGTCTTCTGCAGCTCCCTTGAGTCATGGCTTCTTCAAAGCTCCGAGAACCCACGGATGAGGTTTTTGGTAAGTTTTGTGCATCTCTATCTCTTGTCAATAGACATAGCTGTAGAGCGCTTCCTTCCTAGGCCTCTAGGCATTGAGGGGGATAGGGCGGTCCTTGGGGGCTTCGGTGTGTGTGGTGGCCTTTTTGTCACCACTGTCTTAGTAGACATGCCAGTTACAAGAGCAACAATAAGGGTCCTCATTTATTAAGTGCTCATCTTATGCCAGGTACTGGGCTAAGCATCCCCAGCTCACATGCACGGTATATTCAATCCTCACAATGTTAAGGAGTAAGCCCATTTGTGCACAAGGAGCGTAGGTGCAGAGTGCTGAGTGACTCGCTTTAAAGATCACATGGCAAATTAGTGGTAGAGCTGGGACTAGAACCCCAGACTGTCTGACACCCTGCCCTTAGTCACGGTGCTGTACACCTGTATACCTCAGCACTGACAACACACAGGTCGCGTAAATAAGTAAGTGCATGGGACCTCACCCTGCACGGACGTGCGTTGAAATCAAATGCATGGCATGCACACAGCTGCGGTACCCCTGGCAGCCGGCTCACGCTGGTGTGCACGCCCACCTCCTCAGTTCACACTGGGGTGCACGCACACCGCCTGTGCCATCAGTCACCCCTGCAGTCTTCTGTTGTGAGGACTGGGGAAAGAGACCACCCCGGCTGAGCAGAGTTCACAGCATGCACTGGAGTGGAAAGACTGTTCCCTAGCTGGATGGGGCGGGGAGGAGGGTGTGGGGGGTGAGGAGAAGTCAATGAGCAAAGGAACGTGGAGGGAGAGGTGGAGACAGACAAGAAGTCGCCTGCAGGGGCTCCCAGCTCCTCCTCCCCTGCCTCCTCCCCACCTCTCTTTTCCTCCCCCTCTCCCCCTGCCCTGCCACCGCCCCTTGCCCTGGCAACACCAGGAAATGCTGCCTCTGCTTCTGGGGAAACTGCTTCCCACCTGGGTCTCTCTGGGCTCCCTCAGCCTTTAACTGCCTCAGGGGCCACCGTGCCCTGAGGCCCTGTCTCCACCCAGGCCTGGCCTAGGCTAGGCCAGAGAGATGAGTTTTCCCTGCCTCTCTAGCGCTCTCCCCACCCAAACCCTTCCTGTTTTCCTCACTGCTGAGGTAGCTGGGCCCTGGGCTTCCTGATGCAAAAGGTAATTAAATATTCATGACTTCCCACTGTCCAGGGCTGGGCGAGGGAGAAAGAGGGAGAAGGGTGGGGGAGGGGGGAGCAAGTAAGGGCAAGAGATGGAGGAAGCTAATAGGGGCTGGAGATACTGGCCCCACCTTGCCTCAAAACCCCCAGCCCCTTAGGAGTCCCTCTGCTCCCAGACTCTCCAAGGTAAGATGACCATGGTAGTGATGTGGTCCTGAGTCAGAAGCGCAGGGCCCTCGTCCCTGGTGCAGGTTGGCTGGCCACCAGCTGGGTGCCACAAGGACAGCAGATGCAAGAACACTGGCCTGGGAGCTGGGAGATTCTTATACTGTCCCTAACTCCATCTGCATCCTTGGTCCAACATTTTCTCCTGAAGCCTCAGTTTCCCCACCCATAAGATGAGAGGTTGGATTCAAAAGTTGATCCTATTTCTGCTTGGGAGAGGGTGCAGCATGCTTGCTGGTTAGCAGTGGAGCCAGACTGCCTGTCTGTAAGTGTGGCTGGGTCTTCACCAGCTCTGTGCCCTCAGGCAAATTAAAGCTGCCCTGGGGATTCCTGGAGTCCCTTCCTGGTAGGGTAGTGGGGAGGCTCAAATGAGCTAGTAATTGTAAAGCACTTAGAACAGTGCCTGGCACAGTAAGGGCTCAATAACGATTAGCTGTTCTTCCAGGCAGTGCCTGGAGATTCTGTGCCAGGGGCTGGGGCCAGAGGGCTTCCTCCCACCAACAGAGTTTCCAAGCAAGGGCTGCTAAGGGACCAGAGGAGTGGAGTCAAGCCTAGGGACCAAGATAGCAGTCTTTTGGACAGTCCTCTCCAAGTAACCAACCACATCACTGGGCAGCTGCAACAGCCTCTTTGTGTCCACCTTCCCCCTCAATACTTGCAGGCTGCGCTGGCCCCTCGGACACTCCCAGCCTGTACCTTTCCTTCTTTGAAAACTTGTTCTTTCTACAACCTCAGCTCTTTATTGTCACCCAGACCTCAGCCTGGCTCCCTGAGTGGAAGTAGTAGCCCCCCAGTCCACCCTGTCTCTTCATCCATTCCACAAGTATTTACAGAGCTCATAGTATGTGCCAGGCTCAGCTCTGGGCTCTGGGGAGACAGCAGGGAACAAGCCAGACAAAGTCACTGCCTTCATGGAGCTTGGATTCTCGTGCAGGGGCAGGCAGGGGACAGATGATAAAAGGACACACAACTAAACCAGGAATATAGTTGATGGTGAGGTGTGCTGTGCAGAGGATGGAAATGTGGGCCGTGATGGAACGTGGGCATGTGCTTGTAGTGACCCTTGTCAGCACCTGTGTATGTCCCCACTGAAGCACCCATTGGCCCATGGAAGTGTGACTTTGCTTCGGCACTGACCGAGCACCCACTTCCTGCCAGGCGCTGCACCAGGCTCTCGTGCAACTTTCTTCCTCCTTAGAAAACTCTTGTTCTTTCTCCAGCGCACCTGCAATGCATCTCTCGTGATGCATGGCGGATAGGGAAGGGCTGCGGCCTCTGCAGTGTGCAGGCCAGCATGGGAGGTGGTCATATGGCAGACTATATCGGGGCTGGTGACCGTATCTGTATCATAGTGCAGAGGCCTGAAGAGGTGTGGCTGTGTGTGTGTGTAAGATGTGACAGAGTTGATCAGCCAGGCAAAGATGGGGTAGAGAGTGCTGGAGCAGAGAGAGCTGCATGAGCACAGGGCTGGAGGTGGGACAGAGGTAGAGGCAGGTATACGTGCAGGTGTTCATGCAGGTATCAGTATAAGCAACTCAGTATTGCTCCCACTAACGCCGTCAACAGCCAGTGCCTGTCTAGCACTTACTAAGTCACAGGCATTACAGTGAAACACTATATGTATTATGTTCACAACAGTCCTATAAGAAAGATACTGCTATTATGGTCCCATTTTACAGATGGGGAAGCCAACACCTAAATGGAAGTAACTTGCCCAGGGTCACCCAGCCAGCAAGTGGTAGAACTGGATTCGGCCTGGGCCATGTGGATCCAGAGCCTGTGCTCTTGGCCACAGTGGCATGTAAGAGCATGTGAGAGGAGGAGTCTATGGGAAACTTAGAAAGGGTCAGCTGGGCCTCCTCAGGCCTTGAATAGAAGCCGAGGAGCATGGACTGTACATCGTTGGCTTTGGGGAACCCCCATCCCCACCTCAGAGAGTTTCAAAAGCCAGAGAGTACAGGACATGGTCAGAAATGTGCTTTATTTATTTTATTTTATTTTATTTTTTTGAGACAGAATCTCACTCTGTTGCCCGGGCTAGAGTGCTGTGGCGTCAGCCCAGCTCACAGCAACCTCAGACTCCTGGGCTCAAGCGATCCTCCTACCTCAGCCTCCCGAGTAGCTGGGACTACAGGCATGTGCCACCATGCCCAGCTAATTTTTTCTATTTTTGGTAGAGACGGGGTCTCACTCCTGCTCAGGATGGTCTCGAACTCCTGAGCCCAAACGATCCGCCCGCCTGGGCCTCCCAGAGTGTTAGGATTGTAGGTGTGAGCCACCGCGCCCCAGCTAGAAATGTGCTTTAGAAAGTTTCTTCTGGTCCAGTGGAAGGTGTGGGGAGGGAGCCCAACTTGAAGCAGGGAGCGAGGGCTGAATAGATGCCTGTTTGGGAGGGCAGGGGCTGGGAGGGGGCTGGCTGCTGGAGGCCTGAGCTGGGGCTGTTCAGCCCAGAGGGAGAGGAGAGGCAGGTTCCATGGGTGCGAGGAAGGCCAGTCAACAGAGCTTCATCCTTTCATTAAAGTAGTATTTACTAAGCACCTACTATGTGCCAGGCACTGTTCTATGCCATGGTAGAGTAGTGAACAAAACAGAAAACAACCTGTGCTCATGCAGCTGACATTCTAATGGGTAGAGAGAGACAATAAACTAAACAGGCAGAATATATCATATGCTGGAGAGTGATCCGTGATGTAGGGAAAAATAGGAGTGGGCTTTTGGAGTGCGCGTGTCGGGTGATTCTAAATTGGGTGCTCAGGGAGGGCCTCAATGGGAGAAAGTGTTTAAGCAAAGACCTGAATGGGGTGAGGGAGAGAACCATGCAGAAGTCTGTGGCAAGAGCTTTGCAGGGAGAGGGCAGAGGAAGTACAGGCTGGGCTTGTGTGAAGATGAGCTGGGGGCCAGGGTGGCTGGAGTGGAGGGACAGAAGGAGATCTCAGAGAGGCCAGGAAGCATGGGCTAAGTCTGGAAGGCCACTGGGAGAACTTTGGCTCTTACTCTGCAGGAGATGGAAGTCGCCAGAGCGTTCTGAACAGAGGAGTGACACAAGCTGACATGTTTTATTAGTGTCAACTCTGGCTGTTGTGTTGAAAATAGACTGCAAATGGGAAAGGGAGGAGGAAGGAAGACCAGCAAGGAGGCTTTTTGTAATAATCAAGGCAAGAGATGGTGGTGACCTAGCTCAGAGAGGCTTCGAGTTCTCCCGCTCCACTCCCCTCGCTCTCTGTATGTATGCATGTCTGTGAGCGTATGTAGACACACCATGAACCATGTTTTATTGTGGAAAATCTCAAACATATTCAAAAGTAGAGAGAATAGTGCAGTGCGCTCTATCATGTGCTCGTGTCCTTGTCACTCAACCTCAACAACGATCAAATCGTGGCCAGTCTTGTGTCATATATATCCCCTTCCACTCTCTGCCCCTATTGCCCTGGATTATTTTGCACCTAATCTAAAACATCATATCACTTCACCATAAATATTTCAATAGGCCTAGACATATTTTGAAAGTAGAGCTAATAGGAATTGTGGATGAATCGGGTTGCAGGAGGGGAGGGAAAGAAGTCGAGAATGACTCCAGGGGTTTGGCCTGAGCATCTGGAACCGTGGAGCTGCTGTCTGTCCAGACGGGGGACTGGGAGGAGCAGCTCGGGGCATGAGAGAGGTCAGGGGTTCACTTGGAACGTGGAACTTGAAGATACCCAGTGGACATCCAAAGTGGAGGTGTCAACTCAGTTGGACACGTAAATTACCCATTGGGACGGGGCTGAGGGAGAAGGGTAACTTGGAGCTGCCTGACTTGGTGACAAGGGGGCCATTCACTGAGCCAGAGAAGAGAGAAGAAGCTTGTTTGATGCTAGGTGATCGGTTCATTTTGCTGGGCTGAACTCGAGGTGTCTGGGGGCCTTTGATGTGGCAAATCCCCAGGCAGGTGCTCGAGTGCCCAGGCTTGGAAATCAGGGGAGAGGTCAGGATTGGAAACAGACATAGGCAGTGGTTAAGGCAGGAGAGCAACTGGGGTGGTTTAGGGGGTGTTTGCAGACAAGAGAGAGCAGCAGGCCAGGCAGGGTGGGTGTGAGTGATGGAATGGGGTCCCTGAGGTCATGGGAGGTGGAGTGGGGAAGATGGGCTCTGTCTCGTCCTGAGGCCTGGGAAGACTCTGTCCTGTTTGGAGACCCCAGTGCCAAGCTCTGGGCTGGTACAGAGTGAGGGCTTCATTCCCAGGTAGAGCACATGAAAAGTGAAGCTGTGAGCAACAAGAGTTTTAGGCACGATCCATTGGGTTTGCCCGCTCTTCCTCCACGTCCTCGTGCGGGACCTAGCACCGGGTCACAGACCCCAGGACAGGAGAGATAGGCTTCAGGGGACTGTGGGCTTTCCTTCCTACCACTGCCACGTGGGGCTCCCTCTCCTCTGCTTCAACTCTGAGCTCCAGATGCTCAGCAGTGCTCTCTGAGTGTGACCCTGAGTGTGGCACAGCACGCCAGTGTCCCCAGTAGGGCCAGGCTCAAATCCTGGACCATTGGTAGCTGGTGGCTTCAGTCAAGTCACTTATCCTCTCTGAGCCTCGTCTGCTCGGCTGTAAAACGTGCATAATAGCTTTCCTAACCCCACCGGGTTGTTTTGAGGAATTGATGATGTAAGTACATTGGTGCATAGTAGGTGCTTCTTAAATGGCAGCTGATACGACCTCCAGCTTCATCCTTTAGTCCATCTCTCCACAAAGCTGCCCTCAATTGTCCCTGGAGGTGCCACTCCTTGCTTCCCTACTTCCCAGCATGGCATAGGCCAGTTTCGCCAACCTCATCTCTTGTAAACTCCCACCCAGACCCTACCGCCCAGCTTTGCTGTTTCCTCCTCTGACCCCTCCAAACAGGGCTGTCCTGTCCTCCTCTGTGCGTATGTGACGGTTCGTCACACTGTGCTATATTGATGTGCTGGCGCATCTGCCTCCCCCGCCCCCACCGGAGGCCAGGAGAGACCCCATTTTTCATCTGCAAACACTGGTTGAATGTCTGGGGTGTGAGCACAGGTGGCCCCCTGAGGTGGGCCTCTGGGAGTGCCATCTCTCACGTTTTCTGGTCTGTTTCCCCTGCCCCCGGTTCGCAGACCTGGACTTGGCTGTACCAGAGACCGCCAGACTGGACAGCAGTTTACACAAGGCCCGGGCCCAGCTGCTGGCCAAGGGCCGGAGACACCGGCCGTCCCGCTCGAGGCTTCGGGACAGTGCCAGCTCTGCTGAGGATGGTGAAGGCTCCGACGGGCCTGGAGGCAAGGTTGGGGCAAGCTGTGCAACACACATACAACCACCCGCCCCTCCTACCCCTGGCTGATCGCTCCAAACTGCCCTTCCAGGGCAGCCATGCCCCAGACTTCTGGCTAGTAATGCCAACGAATGTTAGCTGCAGTTCACTTCTGGCTCATTCCATCCTTTTAAAGAATGTAGTATTTTCCTCATCTTACAGATGAGGAAATTGAGGCCCTGAGAGGTCCCGTAACAAAGTCACAGTAAGTGAAGGAGGTGGAATTCAAGCCCAGCCTATGTGACTCAAAGCCCCAGGAATTCGGGCTCCTCGCCTGGGGGCCCACAGTTTACAGGGCGAAAGGGTCTCCCAGCCCTTCTGGGAAGGGGGTGGACGGTTCTCGGTGAGCGGCTGCCCTCTCCCCCAGGTGACCGATGGCTGCCGGAGCCCCCTGCACCGGCTGCGCTCGCCTTTGCACTCAGGCCCGGGGTCCCCGGCCGGGGGCTCTTTCTGCCTGGAGCCTCCGGGGTTGCGGCGCAGCCAGGATGAGGACGAGCCACCGCCCTCGCCGCTCACACGCTACCGGCCCCTGCACAACGCTGCCTCGCACGAGGGTCTGGCCGCCGCCTCCTGCTCGCCGCCACGCTCCGCACCCTCCTCCGACAGCTCGCCCAGCTTCAGGCGCCGCCACCCGCGCGCCGAGCCGCACAGCGAAGGTGAGCAGAGGCGGCGGCAGCGCCCCTCGCGGAGCAGGCAGACGAGGCAGCTGGGGGTGTTGGTGCCAGACACTGTTGGGCTCTTGGACACCCAAAAGAGCAAACATGCAGTCCTTGTCTTCATGGGGCTTGTAATTGGCGGGAGAGACAATCAGATCATCCTTTAACTACGTGTATAGTTACAAACTGTAGGGAGTGCCATGCCGGAAATGCTCATGGTGGCCCAGGGAGAGCATCTGTCAGGACGCCTGACCTAGCTGGAAGTATCCTGGGAAGCTTCTGGGAGGAAGTGACATTTGAGCCAGGATTGCAAGGCTGGTCAGAAGTTGGCCAGGATAAAATTGAGAGTAAATAGCAGGGGCCCCTGCCCTTTTGGAGTGCTTTGTAGTTTGTAAAAGGCTTTCATAAGCATCCCATGAGGTCCCATGAAATAGGTAGGTGTTATTATTCCCATATTATTTAAAAAGAAGGAAGCTCAGAGAGGTAAAGTGACTTGTCCCAGGTCCCACAGCTAGTGAAAGGGCTCCAGAGCCAGGTTGCCTAATTTTAAGTCCCCTCACACAAGTGAAGGAGGCAGGCAAGCCACCACATGGGCTATTTCCTTCATTCCCCTCCCCTGAAAGATGACAGCCGGGATGCCAGCCCTCCCGAGCCGGCCAGCCCCACCATCGGCCTGGATAAGAAGACTCGCCGAAAGTTCCTGGACCTGGGGTGAGTGGAGGTGGGACCATTAACACAGGGCTTGGAGCTGTTGGGGTGAAGGGCAGCACAGTGGAACTCTGCCCCACTCCCCTCTGCCCTCCCCACAGGGTCACCCTGCGCCGAGCATCCACTGGCAAGAGCCGGAAAGAGAAGGGCAGCAACCGCCTGTCCATGGGCAGCAGGTAAGAGGTGCCCACAGCACCCCATGGCTCCCGTGGGACCCGGCCCTCCCCTCTGTGCCCACACCCATGCTGGGCGCTCTCTCCGCAGGGAGTCGGTGGAGGGGTCTGGCAGGTCAGGGGGCTCCCCGTTCCTGCCCTTTTCCTGGTTCACAGACAGCGGCAAGGGCTCAGCGTCCTCGGGCAGCACCACCTCCCCTGCCTGCTCCCCTAAACACGAGGGCTTCAGCCCTAAGAAGTCAGCTTCCCAGGTAAGTCCATGACTTTCTTGCCCCCAAACTGGCCCCTAGACCCAGGTACCATGAGGGCCTAGTTCACCCTGGCTCAGGCTGGGTTCAGGCATTCCTGGAGTCCGTCAGTCTATCCACTCAGTGATCCATCATTTCATCCATTTGAGTTCATTCATTCATATTCTGAGTAGTCCATTCACTGCTTCATCCATTCAGCACACATCATTGAAGACTATGGTTTTCCTATTGCCCACCCAGCCTGAGGTCTGCTCCATTCTGCTGTTCTGCCTGGCTCGGCTCTCACCCCACTCCTGTGTTAGGAGCTGGGCCACCTGCTCGGTAGGGTGAGACTTGGGGGATATGTAGGGATGAACAGGACCCCGATCTAGTGCTCTGAAAGCTCAGAAGTGAGACTGAGTAACAAGCAGCAGTGAGCATCTGCTTGTGTTCAGACAGCCCTCTACAGTTTACAGAGCCCCACACGCATGTTTTTGCTCCACTGTCACACAGGCTCAGTGAATTAGGGAGGAGGACGGGTGCGCTTACACCGCCCCCCCACCCCCTGCCATTGTGCAGATGAAGAATGCAGTCCCGGAGAGAAGGGACTTGCCCACAGACCCGCACAGGGTTAGTTGCAAAGCTCTGTGACTCCCAGCCCAGTGCTTGTTCTAAGCTTCTGTTCCTTATGTGCAGCTGGGGCAGAGGAGAAAATCGGAAAGCTGGGAATCCAGGGCAGAAAGAGTCCCTTCTGACTTGGGACTTCTTTGCTCCCTCCCTTTCTTCCCTTGTGCTGGGCCCTGGGGATACCATGGTGAACGAAACACAGCCGGGCCTCGTAGAGCTCATGGTCCAGTGAGGACAAAGACCTCTAATCAGGCACTTCCAAGCAGGGGTGCTAGAGGCCCAGGCACTTACTGGGGACACCTGGCCCAGCCTGGGGGAAGGAAGCCTGGAAGGCTGCCTGTAGGAAGTGACACCTCCATTTCTACTAAGTATTCTGCCTGGCTTAGTTCTAGCCCCTGTCCTCCAGATGGCTGCCTGCCCTCCCACAGGCCTCAGGTCCTGATGCTCCACACAAGTCATCATGTTCTGTGTGCCTGCCCAGCTCCTGGCTCATGCACAGAGGGCACTGAGCAACTCCTGGTGCCTACCCCAGGATTTAACTCCATCCAGATGGGGTGGTGGGTTGGGAGGATCTCCCTTGGGCTTGGGGGTGAGCTCTCACCTCAGCAGCCTGCACCCCTTCCTGCCTAGGAATCCACCCTGAGTGACGACTCCACGCCCCCCAGCAGCAGCCCCAAGATCCCGAGTGGGCCCCGGCAGGAGGCCAAGTGTTCTTACCCCTACCACACGCTGTCCCAGTCTTCAGATGAGGTGAGTAGGGTTGGCTGTGGGGCCTGTTGGAGCCCTGACCTGGACTCTGCCAGGTGTGCAGGCCACAGGGCAATCCTCCTGCTCATGCTCCTTGGTCTCCACCCCAGTTCCTGGATGAGCCCCTCCCCACTGTCCACCAGTGGACCAGTCAGCAGGTGGGCCAGTGGCTGCACAGCCTCAGCCTGGAGCAGTATGCCGCCGAGTTCGCCGCACGGCAGGTGGACGGGCCGCAGCTGTTGCAGCTGGACGGAAGCAAACTGAAGGTGGGTCGGGGTGGAAGGTCCATGACCCTGCTGGTGCTTGGGGCAACCTTCAAGGATGGGGAGTCCTCATCCTGACCTTTGACCTTCAGCCCAGCCTCCTGGGCTGACCTTTTCACACCATCTGTGGCCACTGCCATGACCTTCAACCCCTAGGTAAGGTCCTTGGTCTAGTCTAGTCTTTGTGGTATAGCATGGGTCCCCAGTGTGACTTTCAAGCTCCAACCCAAGTCTCCAGGCTGACCTTGCCCTCTAGTACTGACATCTGACCCTTGATGCTCATGAGTTTCCTGGTATTATGGAAACCAGGAGTTGCCCTGGTCAGCTCTTGACTCTGTCTTGGAGGCTGGTGGTAGTGGGGGAGGGGGATGGGTGGCCTCTGATCCCTGCTGGGAGGTTCCTGGCCTGTCTCCTGCTCTCCCTGAGTTGCTTGGGGGAAAGGGTGGTGGTGAGGAGAGTCCCCAGGAAGTCTTGGCAAGTGGGGAGGGGCCTTAGCCACTGACTAGCTGTGTGACCTTGGGCAGGTCACTCCCCATCTCTGGGCCTCTGGAAGTTGGGCAGGGTCATGCCAAGGCTGAAATCCTGAGTGGAGGCCTGGGAGCCCCAGCCCTCCCCTCTCCCCACCACTGCCTTCCAAATTCTTGCCCTGAGGGTTGTGCTCCCTGGCTAGTCACATGGGAGGTGGAGGCTCCACTTCAGGGAGGACTTAGAGGGCTCCGTGGGGAGTACACCTGGGGCAAGAAGAGCCTGGTGGCCAGGACCGGGATGGGGACTTCTCCTTTACCCCTGGATTCCTTCCCAGAGCCTGGGGCTCAGCAACTCGCACGACCGTGCGCTGGTGAAGCGGAAGCTGAAGGAGCTGGCGGCGGCTGCCGAGAAGGAGCGCAAGGCCCAGGAGAAGGCCGCGCGCCAGCGGGAGAAGCTCCGTCGCCGCGAGCAGGAGGCCCAGAAGAGCTAGGGGTCCGGTGGGGCAGGCGCTGGCGCCGGGCACAGGCCTCACTGTGGAGGCTGGAGCCAGGGGCCACACTTGGGCCGGTCTGGCCCCACACTCTCAGGGGGGACACGCTCTCTCTCACCCTATCACTCTGTTTGGACCCAGAGCCCCCAGAAAGGGAGACCCAGGGAGAAGGCCTAGTAATAAATCCATGTGGAGGACTTACTTGGCACAGAGTGCCTGGGGGAGGAGGCAGATGAAGGGAGAGGGCAGAGAGGCCAGGGCTAAAGCGGTGGGAGCCCAGAGGAGCCTGGGCCAGGCTGACCCTCTGCCCTCAGGCCAGGCTGGGGCTGGGGCTAAGTGATCTGGGATGCCGGCCCGCCTGCCTGCCTGCCTGCGGCCCTGAGACCACGGCCCCAGGGCTCAGCAAGGGGGGCTGAGCATCTCAGCAGCAGTAGGTGGACAGAGCTGTTCCCTTCCAGCTCTCCGAGGTGGCTGTGTGGTGGGGAGCTCTGTCCTGCTCCCCGGGAAAGCCAGTGGGCACCGCAGCAAGTCGCACTCAGGGTAGACTTCCAGCCAAACTCCTCAATAGGAGGGCAGAGAATGCAGCACAGGATAAGTATGATCTCTGAAGGACTTTAGGAGAAGGGACGATGACACCCCCTCCTTCCTTCCTCCGCACCGTCCTGTGGGTCCCAGCGGGTGCGAGATGACACCCATGCAGGTCAGCGCCTCTTGGGGCCCAATTAAGGCCTGGTCTTTGACCCGTTCTCCAAGCCAGGACCCACTTCTCCTGCTGCTCCCTCAGAGGGTGCCTGAGCCCCATGCAGGGGCAGAGCAAACTTGGGAGCTGCTGGGAACAAGGGCACCCCCCACCAAGACCTAGGCAGTACTGAACCAGTGAACCCTCACCCTGGCCAGGCAGAGGTGCAACATCTGGGGGCCCTGGAAGCTGCTGGGTTGTAAGGGTTCATCAGCCCTCCATCTGCCCTGGTCATTGTCGGGGCCTCAGCAGGCTCCAGAACTGGCAGACGGTGCAGGCTCCAATTCTCTGGGCCGCAAGGAAGGCTGAGGCAGCTCCCTTGGCGGGTTGTTGGGGGGGGGTGGACTCTTTCTGCAGCCTGGGGATGGCATCTGTCCTCTTAAGGAAATGTCCAGGTACAGTGCTGGCCAGCAGCCAGCCGAGCTTCCAGGGCACTGGTCAGAGTTACCAATGGGGCCAGGGGGCTTCTGATTAGAGTCCCCCCCCCTCCACCCCCTCGAACCTGCCTGGAGTGGTGGGCAGGACCCAATGCATGCTGACTCCCCTCAGTCCTGCCCAGGGGCTGTGGCTTATGGCCAGGGTGTTGGCCCTGGGACTCAGCCCTTTCCTCCCCTCTGCCATCTTTGCTGGGAGAGGGGCTTCAGAGGGATACTGAGATATGGGGACACTGGCACCATCTGGGCCTGGTAGAGGGGCCACTGGGAGGTTGGAGGCACCGTTGTCCTTGAAGCCATCCAGAGCTCTAGTGGGTGCTCACCTGCATGTGAAGGGGGGAGGCGGTTCTCAATTTATTTCAATAAACACTATGATGTGCCAGTGACCTTTCTGTCTGCCCAGTTGGGGGACGAGGCTGGGTTATGGGGACCATGCTGTGCTCTGAATGTGGTACAGTGAAGGTCTGTCCCTGGGTGCTGGGCTGTTGGGTGTTCTGAAAGGATGGCTTTGCCTGGCGTTTACTCACAGTGCACACTGGGCCAGGTCCTGAGCTGGGCTGGATATCCCCAGTGCGTCATGTGTTGGTCACAGGGTACCTCGGTCTCTGTGTGTGTTCCCCTCCCCCCAGGAATGCAGCTGGCCACAGACTCATTCAATCTCCTCTTTACTGTGGATGCTACTGTCACCGTCACAGCCACTGGGAGGGGCACACAGCTTTAACCCCCTGTGTGCTAAGGGGAGGGTGGGGCATTCAGGGCTATAAAACTAGCTATGTACATAGAGTGTTCTAGGGAGAAAGCCACGCTGAGCACCCGTGTCCGGGCACAGTGGGGGTTGGGGTCTGGAGCTCAGGCAGGACCAAGTGGGTGTGTGCACACACGGACATGCTGGGGAGGGGCACTGGTGGTGGCATGAACGCTGCCAAGGATGCCTGCAGGGCCTCGAGGAGCTTGGCTGGGTGGGTGACCTCTGGGTCTTCCCAGATTCTTCCACATTAGGGGTGGACCCCAGGTGGGGACCCCCCCCACCCAACCTTGACCTCAAAGCCCAGAGTAGAGGGACAGGTGGCAGGACCAGGTCTCTGACAGGCGTCCAGTGTGCATCCCCTCTCCCCACTCACCCCTCAGATCTGGGGGCACCAGCCGGCCCCTTCCTAACACTGACTACGGACCAGGGCAGGACACCGGTGTGGGCTCGGGGGATAAGGCAAGCAGGGGACATCCACCTGGACAGCCAGGGCTGTGGAGGGTGGTGAGGGAGACCCAGGACCCCTGGCAGCGAAGTGACAGCCCTGGTCTCAGAGAGGACTGCATGGAAAAATGTCTCTGGGACACCCCGTCAGCATGGAGACATCACCAATCCTCAGGCATCACCTGAGGCACTGGACACCAGAGAGACCACCAGGGGGCCTCCATGGAGACAGATTGGCACTTAGGGACCACCACGGGCCAGTTGCCGTAGTGATTTCCATAGAGACAGAACCTGGTCATCAGGGAGAACCCACCCCCCGGGGGTGGGGAGGGTCACCGTGGTGGCCGGACCCAGAGACAGCAGGCCACCCTGTCAGGTGCAGATGAGTGGTGGCCCCTAGCTGACGCGGTACGTAGATGTGTTCTTGGGCTCCGTGCTGGGCACACACCAGTCGCCGGCTTCCTGGATGGTCTGGTAGTGGCGCCAGGCTGACTTGTTGTAGACGGGCAGGCGCTCCACTGAGTCCGTGGACAGGGCCTGGGGAGCGGCACGGTCAGCTTCTCCCCCTCCCTGTGCCCTGCCTGCCCTTCAGCAGACCACCCTCTCCCCAGGCTGGGCTGTGCTGGCCCCTGACCTACACATCCCACCCCAAGTTGGAGTCCGCCCAGCCACCAGCCACTGGCTGAGACCACTGTCCCGGGCCTGGAAAGACCTGCGGAAGGGTCTGTTCCTTCTGTGTCCTGCTCAGGTCTAAGAAAGCTGCTCCCCCAAGGGTCTCGGAGGGAGAGGGAGGAGGCTGGGCTGTGTGACCCCAACAAGGTGACCAACTCTGGACCTCCGTCTTCCCGTCTGAACTGAATGACAAGACCTGTGGTCCCGCCACTTCCTTCTGGGTCTAACAAGAGAAGCGTGCCAGAACCGGGGTCTTGATCATGGACCATGGGCTCCCTGACATTCCTTGCCAAGTTGTATGTGTCTGGGGGGTGGGGTTATTCAAGGTGAGCACCTGTAGCTTTGCTCTGGTTCTCAGAGTCTGGAACCTGGGAAGAACTGGAGTGGTGGACAGGAAACCTAACAGCAGGCCGATCCTGCCAGGGCCCGTTGGCAAAGCCCTGCAGCCGGGCTCTCAGGCAGAGCCCTCACCTTGAGATAGATGACCGCGTCGGTCCCAAAGCCCTCCATGGAGAAGAGCTGCAGGTCTCCCTGGAAATACTTGGCGTAGAGGCGGGAAATGGGGAGCCCGTAACCGAAGCCAGCCTGCAGGGGTTGGGAAGGTAGGGGTGAGGAGGCTGGACTTGCTGGAGCTGGGGCATGCAGGGGGCTCCCACAGCTGGGGTGGGGATGGGGCAGGAGAGAGGTTTTGAGGCGGAAGTAGGGTGTGGGATGAACGAAGGGAGTCACGGAGGGAGGGAGAAGGGCTGGGCGGGGAGAGGAGGTCAGGACAGGTCCTGGGGTTCCTCTGAGTCTCAAGGAGGTGCGGGCTAGCAGCACAATGCCAGGAGACAAGCAGGGAGGGGGTGGGCGGGAAGGGGGATAGAGTGGGGAAGGAGGTGGCAGAGAGACACCTGACAGGTAGGTAGGTGTGCGCAGGTTGGGGCGACATGGGAGGAACAGGGGGCCCAGACGCAGGGGAGGTGACCAACACCACACACAGCACACAGGAGCGGAGGGAACGTGGACATGAGGAAGCGAGAGGTGACAAGACAGCATCCTTCAGAGGTGGGCGGGGCACAGAGCAAAGCCATCTCACCAACGGGGTTCCCCCGGTGCCAGGCTGGGGGGTGGGTGCTGTGGAGTACATGTAGCTGAAGAGTCGCTCGATCTTCCTCAAGGGGACACCCCCACCTCGGTCACTCATCTGGGGGAGATGGGACATGTCAGGGACCCTCCAGAGCTCAGTTTCCCCCCAACACCCACCGCTGACCTTCTCCTGGCCTTCCCCATCCTGGGATCTGCCCACCACCACACGGGAGAAAAAGAGAGCCCACCCCAGGCAGGAGGGAAGGCCCCACCCACAATGCTCTCTGGTCTTCAAGGCCAAGGGTCACATACTTTGATGGACAGATCTTCCTCGCCCAAGGCCACCATGACCTTGATGGGTGGGAGAACAAGGCTGGATTCGTGGCTTTCCACAGTGGCCCGCATGGCGTTCTGCAGAGGGGAGAGGTCAGAGATGCACGGGAGCAGCCAGCCCTGACCCTACTCCCACGAGGGACAGCCCCCAGCCTGCTCACCTTGAAGAGCTCAAAAAGCATGTGGTAGAGGTGGGAGGGGACATAGACCATGTGAATCGGCTGTTTGGAGTTGGCTGCTGCAGGGAAAGTCAAGACCAAAGGTCAGGGAATTGTCAAGAGGTCACCACTCAACTACCTTACGCAAAGCAAGACCCTCGCACATTCTTCCTTTCTTCTTTTACTAAAAGACACTCCTTCCCCCAAAGTTTTAACTGGGCACATGGCCACCCAGCTAGAGACTAAATCTCCGTCCTCCCCAGAGCTGGCACAGCCAGGTGACTCCTGGCAGGGTGGTGTTTGACTCCTGGGCCCTGCTGCCACACCCTCCTTCCCTTCCTCCAGGCTGGAACAGAGACCTGGGGGTGGGCAGCTAGCTGTGGGCACCCCCCCAGGGGCTGGTGAGAGGGAAACCTCCTCGAGAAAGCCACTGGTACTGGGGTTCAGGGAAGGCAGCCAGGCTAACACACTCATTGCAGTACCCCGTTTGATTTCCTTCCTGTCATTTATCATGATCTGAAATTATCTGTATTTACTTGTTCCTTGGTTAAAGGCGCCATGCCCCAACCTCCCCAGCACCAAGAACACGAGCTCCATGAGAACAGGGACCTTGCCTGTCTTCTTGCTTACGGTTTATTAAATATTTATCAAATGAATTAACAAGAATAATATAATAATAGCTCTGCTTCTCCCTGTCTAGGAAACTGTCCACTTCTTGCTCCCCATCTCACTGTGCTGTCCTATGTCCCCAGCCCCGAGACACGCACACAGCCTCGCGCTCACCATTGATCTCCTGGATCTCTAGGTCAGGTGAGGCCATATAATACTTGTCGCACAGGAGCTTGGCCATGTCGTAGGCATCTGAGAGAAGATGGGGCCAGTCAGGCATGGGGCGGCCCACCAGCGGGCAGTCCTCTTGACACTGACCCTGGGCGTCACCAACATTAAACCCACAGGGCCGTTGCCCGCTCAGTGGGGAATGGGCATCCCCTGGCCAGGTGAGCTTGGGGAGGTCCTCAGGGCTCTTCTGCGGGCCAGGCACAGTAGGGATGGCTCACCTTTGATCACCTCGGAGACGTTGCAGTTGGGGTCGATGCTGCCGATGTGTTTGGGGTGGGCCGGGTTGGTGCTGCCGTCAAAGATGAGGGCTGCGGGGCGGGGGGAGGGTGCTGTGGGCTGGGCCACCAAGCCTGCCCCCAGCACCCTGTCCTCCCCCAGGGCTCCCCTACTCTCTACCTGCACCACTAATGCCTCTGTGGGCTCCAGTCCTAAAGCTGCACCCCTCCCTCCTGCCCTGTCTTCCCTGACCCCTGACCCCTCTACCCCAGGCTCAGGCCAGTTTTGGACCTTCACAGGCCTGGAGCATTCATCACCCTCACACCACACCCCACATCACATTTATTCTTGTCTTTTGCTGTAACATGATAACTTTTATCATCCTGCTTTTGGAATTATTTGAGCACAAGGAATTGGTTTCATTTACAACTGGCTGTAATTTCCCCACAATCACAGTGACTCCTGGGATAAGAAACTCTAAACAAACTGATTTTGAACATAATGAGAACTTCAATGAATACTAACGAAAAATTTTTAAAGATGTGACATAATTTTACATTTTACAAACATTTAAAACAATAAATTTCAATGCTGCCATTTTCTTTTTCCATCTTGGAAGCAGTAACTCCTCTTTTGGGGTCTTGAATGGTGGCTGAGGCCCCTGAAATAGCCAGCTGATATGCCCCTGCTGCCCACGGGGTCCCGGCACCCCTCCCACAGCCTGAGCACCCACCCTGCTGGTCCCCCCTCCCGCAGCCCATGCACCTACTGTGCTGGTCACCCCTCCTGCAGCCTGTGTACCTACTGTGCTGGCTGATCACCCTCCTGTAGCCCAAGCACCCACTGTGCTGGTCACCCCTCCCACAGCCCGAGCACCCATTGTGCTGGTTACCCCTTCCCACAGCCTGTGCACCTACTGTGCTGGCTGATCACCCTCCTGCAGCCCAAGCAGCCACTGTGCTGGTCACCCCCTCCCACAGCCTGTGCACCCACTGTGCTGGCTGATCACCCCCTCCCACCACCCGAGCACCCACTGTGCTGGTTGATGAGCATGCGGATGGAGATGCGGCTGAGGTAGAAGCGGTCCAGGAAGTACTGGATGTTCTGGTTGGAGACAGGGTCATCGCCATATGTGTCCTTGTACTCGAGCACACCCTGTGCCATGGTGGGCACTACGTCGTTGTGCCGGTTCCGGATGGTGACCAGGGCGTCAGTGAACCTGCAGGGGAGGGCAGACATTCACCCCCAGCCAGCCCAGCCCTGGGGATGCCCTCAGGCTCCACTTCTGACCACTTCTGGAGAGCCACAGTGTCCTCACCCATGCCACCCTTCCCAACCCGGTGGGCACACAATGCCCTCCCTGCTCCTTCCAAAGCCCGTCCCGAATCTCCCAGCGGCCTGTCCCACAGCTTTCCTGCTCAAAAGCCTGGAGTTCTCAGCCCTCCCAAGGGCAGGGCCTGGATCTCACCCAGCACACTCAGGGCACACTGAGAATGGAGTGGGTGTCTCTCCCATCAGACTGGATGTCCCTGAAGGTCAGGGTCTTTTCTTCCATCCTACTGGCACTTCTGCCCCTGGGGCTGTGACTCCAGATGCCCTACACCTGTCTTCCCGCCCCCAGCCAGAGCCCCCACTCACTGGCTCAGGGTACGGTGGTCCTCAGGGTCCTTGTCCAGGAACTCCATGATGTCCAGGAGACTCTGGACATACCTATGTGCAGGGGACGGGAGGAGGCACAGCCTCAGCCATGGGCCTGGCTAGGCCCCCTCGCCACCCCCTCAGTGGGACCTCACTCTTGTGCTGCTTCTGTGGCGGGCAGCCAATGGCACTGTACCTGCTGACAAGCCGTATAGCAATTTTCCTCCATCTATTTCATCTGTACAGCAGTCTCCCTGACAACCCAGTCGGTTATGCAAGAAACCTCCAGTGTGTTGGTCCCCCTTATAGCACCTTTGCTTTGGAATCCTAGAATAGTCGTCTCAGGAGGGGCTTGGAGATCATCCCATCCAAGGTCTCACACATCAGGAGACTGAGGCTGACACTGGGGCGGGGAGGATGGAGCAAGGCCCCGTGGTGGGACAAGGCGGGAGGTTGGTCAACTTCCTGGGCCCCTTCACGGAGACAGCTTCTAATGTTTTCCCCGCAGGGCTGTGTTGCATGTTAGTGTCTCTAGAAAAGGCCCCACTGTATCAGGAATCATTCCCACGTCCACAGCGCTTCCCCCTTCACTGTAATCTGGACCAGGAGGACCGGCAGGGACCAGCCCCACCGCCCAGTCTCCTCATCTGAGGCCCGAGGCAGCCCACAGCTGGCAAGTGACACAATGAAGACTCCCCGCTCCGGTCTCCAGCACTCGGCAGCGCTGACACTGCTGGAGTCTCACCTCTAAGCCACCGTTCACGCAGTGCCCTCTGCCCGGAATGCCCTCCCCTTAAGAATAGCCGCGGTACTCTTCCCTCTCTGGCCTAAGACAGCAGAGAAGAGGGTGAAAGAAGGAGCTTTGCAGCTGGCTCTGCTGCGTCCCAGGCCTGGCTCTCCTCCACGTTGAGCTATGTAGCCGGGGGTAAATCGTGGAACCTCTCTGGGCCTGGGTTTCTTCATTGGGAAAATGGCGGATTTTACACCTACTTATCACTGCTTTTTGGTAAGGATTAAATGTGCTAATTAGCACAGTGCTTTGCCCACAGTGAGCGCTCTCTAAATGCTTGCTCTTGTTATGAATGGTGGCTCAAAAGTTGTCAACAGCTGAGTGCATCCTCTGAGCTCCCTGGTGGCACCCAACACCCTCCTATTACTGTAGGCTCTGAATCACACCATGTTTGTGTACGCCCTGGGGAGCCGCACCGCTGCCAGCAGGGATAGGGCTGTCTCAGGCACAGAGTCTGACCAGGGGAGCTGCAGCTGCTGACGGGGTGGGGGCCCACATAGCAGAGAAGGTCGGCTTCCTCCCAGAGGCCCCTCGCCATCCCTGCCACCCCAGCAGACACTCGGAATGGCACTCCCCAACTCCCGAGACCTCACCGCAGCCTCCCTGGATAAGAACAGCAGCTGACACGTACCTAGTGACCACTAATGCCCACCTGTGCCCAGAGTTCCACACAGGGTCTCTCATCTCCCAACAGCCTTGGTGAGCACAAGTATCTCCCTCCTTCTGCAGACAAGGGAAGACCCCATTTCCCAACCCCCAGCGCCAAAATGTAAGCGCCGTGAGAACAGGGACCTTGCCTGTCTTGTTCACTATTCATTAAATATTTATCAAGTGAGTTAATAATAATATAATCAAAGCTCTTCTTCTCCCCTGTGTCCCACAGGACAGGCAATATACCCCAGGCCACAGAGTAAGCAGCAGGCTGGGATTCAAACCCAGGTCTGTGGGACTCCAAGTCTACACCATGGGGCCAAGTGCTCACTGTGGCCACCAGCCCTGATTGTGCTGCTGCTGCTGCTGGGGATGGCGATGGTAGTGTCTGCTGGGCACCGGCTGAGCTTACCCGCTCCCCACTTTAACCTCCATGATAACCCTGGCAGAGGCGCTACTGCTGTGTGACAAGGAAGTCAACATGCAGGGCTGGGGTTGCCACTCCCAGGCCTGGTGACTCCAGACCCCCTGTTCCCTAACCCTGCCTGGGATGAACCTTCATGCTCACATGCTTCTTAGAGGGAGAAGGGATTTGGAGAGAGAACCCACAAGTATGCAGTGCTGAGGGGCAGATAGAGAGAGGAAGGGGAGGAGCCAGCTGCAGAGTGGGGCCCTGGGACCCCTTCCCAAGACCCAGGGGGCAGGTGGGGATGGAGGGGGTCAGAGCTAGGAGGTCACTCCCTGCCTGTGTTTGGCTGCAGTGGGGGTGGGCAGGGTCAGAGTCCCAGCCCTAGGGGTAGGGCAGTGCTCCAGCTGTGGGCACCACCCCCTTTATGGCTGCTCAATGAACCCTAGAGAGCAGAAATGGGGCCTGGTCACATGCACCAAAGTGGGGCAAAGAGCGCTGCCTCCACATGGCCTGACAATGGGCAGCACCTGCCACAGCAGCTCCAGGCCTCAGCCTCCTGTGCTGAGAAGCAGGTGTAGGGTCCCTGCCTGCCACCCTCATGGGGTCACTCCTTCAGGCCCACAGTCCTAGGCTGCTCTCGGAGAGGATGAGAAGGATTTTCCCAGAGGGGCCTGCCTCTGCTCCGAAGCCCCCCAGGTGCCTGGCACACCAGATGTCACCCTTGGGCCAGATCTTGGTCCTGAAGAGAGAGGCACTGGGGACCGAGCTGTACTGGCTCCTGGGCTGCCCACCCCTGAGTGGGCAGGGAGAGAATGGGGCTTAGACAGGAGGGCCTGAAGGCAATGGTGCAGTGACAGGCACTTCCAGGCAGAACAGGGGGCAGTGCCCATCCCCTAAGACCTGGGGAAGGCCCAGGGCCTCTGACCTGCTGACCACTGCGGTAACAAGGCCACCAGGATGCTCCTGGTGAGATCTGGAGCTTCCAACTCTGGCCCAAGGCAATGTGGAGGTCCACCCAGACCCTCCTTCTGGGGCCCTGGACCAGTCCAAGAGCCCTGGGTTTGGGAGGCAGGAGGTGGGGAGCGCAGGCAGAGGCAGAGGGGGGCTGAGAGTGTAGGGATGTGGGAATGAGCCTGGTGGTGGGGGAGGGGGAGGAGGGCCCAGCGGGCCTGTGCAGGAGCGGGAGCGGCCATGTGCGTAAGTCTGTAATGCGTGTGCCCCGCCCGTGGGTGTGTGCAAGGCTGTGCCCTGTGCACTAGTGTGCACAGCTGCTGGGGACAAGGGTGTGAACACGATGGTGAGGAGGCTGGCTCGTTGCACAGAGGGGACAGTGGCAGGGTCCTGGCTAGGTGGAGGGGTGGCAGGCGCAGCAGCCCTGAGCCAAGCAGGCTTGGGCTCCGCTGCTGGCTGTGTCCTAAAGAGGCCACTGAGCCGCTCAGGTCCCCATCTGCAAAACGCGGTTCACAGCAGTAAGCAGTGCGTGGGCCCGGGTGTAGACAGAGGAGACGATGCAGCGAGCACATGCTCAGTGAGTGTCGTTCCTACTCAGCTTCTGCTCAGTTATGCCAGTAGCTGTGCAGTTGCCGCTGAGAAGTCAGCGAGCTAAAGCCCCAGCTCCCTGTGCAGCAGGTCCTGGTGCCAGAGCCACGCCCCCGGGTTGTTATTCTTCTCAAGGGCAAGGACTGGCTCCCACAGTGTGGGGGTGGGGAGCAGGCAGGGTTTGGGGTCCATTTATCTTGCTCACAGGCGAGGGAGGCTTAGAAGGTGCCGGCCATACCGCCTCCCACCTACAAAGACTCTCAGTGACAGCAGTGACTCACTGTCATTTGGTTCTACTCTACAGCTCTTACTTAACCCTGCATTTGCTGGAAGCACAGCCCCACTGAGAGGCTCGAAGGTCGTCCCTTCTGCTCTCCAACAACACTGGCTACCAAACAATCTTTGTAAAGTGAATCCTACTTTCCCACGGACTTGCACTTGCACCTTGAACTTGGAAATCTCTGACTCTGCATCACTTTCCCAGGGCACAGCCTTCTTCCTTTCCTCCCAAGAAAGATCCAGATCCAGCCTGGGTTTGAACCCTGGCTCCACCACCTGCTCCCCGAGTCTCTCAGCCAAGTTTCGTCACCTCTGTGAACCTCAGTTTCTCATCCAAAAAACCGGGATGACAAAAAGACCTCCTTCACAAGGCTGTGAAAATTAAATGAGTTACCACCTGCATCCTTAGGATAGTTGTGGGCCACAGCAAGCCCTCAGGTATGTGTGCTTTTGTTATTTACTTTGAGAAAGCTCACCACAATGACATCATCTTTGGCCTGGAGGTGCCACTGCCTAGAAGCTGGGGGATAGGGCTAGTGTTGGTAGAGTCCTGTGCACTTTTCACGTCTAGCAGTGGCATTTTGGCAGTGGCATTTGACGTTCAGAAATGGAATGGGTCCCCATTTTATAGATGAGGAAGCTGAGGCTCAGAGAGGCCACGTGGCCTGCCAAGGATTGAGTGCCTAGCGAGCCTCAAAGTTAAGCATGCTGACACCAAGGCTAGGGCTTTCCCCGCCATCTAGTCACCTCTAAACAGCAGCCCACGACCCCCAGTCTGGCCAGCTGAAATAATTTATCAGGTTTCTTTAGAACTAGGAACTTTCAGCCTGCTCACAGTGATTCTGGCTACAACCTCTCCCCAGCTGACAGAAACCCCATTACCTATTCCCACATGCTAACTGTTGCCACTACTAGCAACTGTACAGGGCTTTTCTGTGTTCCCAAGGGGAGGTCTTGCTCCTTGTTCATCAGACTCCAGCTAGTTGCGAGGTGCCCTGGTAAGTTGCCCCCTTTTCTTGTGGAGACCCTGCCCTCCTCCACCACCTCCATCCGTCCCAGCAGGCAGGGGGTTTCTCCTAGAGAAGGTGATCTCCACTGTCTCACAGGCAGCCACCTCCTCGCTGTCAGGAAGTCCTCCCTGCCCTCACACCTCAGTCAATCTTGCTGCAGCCAATGCTCACTGTCCCAGGAAATGTTCTCAGCAGGCCCTCTCCTCAGTGTGTCAGGATGCTTTAGCGAGCCCTGGGCCTACTCCTCTAAGATGAATCACCCACTGGGGGAGCGTTCTCTCTGGTCTAACTTCACTCCCTCCTGCTGTTACTTGACATTACTTCTAAGCTTTGAGGGAGGAAAAAGGCATCCCTCACGTGTCACTGATTTTCAGGAAGGGACTCTGCGGGGGCCCCTGGGGAGTCACGGGCAGTTTAGCAGCCCCCAGCCCTCCTGCGGCATCCCTCAGCTCTCCCAGGAACATGGTGTCCTGGGAGGGGCCTGAGAAGCTCTGTCCTGGAGTCAAGGGCCAGCTAGAGAGGCAGCCAGGTCAGTAAGCCGGACGGAGCCGGAGAAAAGCTGGGGAGAACAGATGGTACCTTCTGTCTCCTCCCCACCACTCCACACCACCCCATGGTGGGAAATGCTGGCTGGCTCAGAGGTCCTGGATCTCCGAGGGGCAGGGCACAGCAAGGGGTGACCTGGTTGGGCTACATGAAAACCAGGCTCTGCACTCCATCCCCCCACGCCACCTCCACAGCCTGCACTAACAGCACAATATCCACAAAGTACATTCTCGGCCGCCCTGGCCGGGTCCTGTCCCGTCTCTGCACCTTTGCCCAAGCTGTTCCTTTAGCATGGAATGCCCTGCCCTTCCTTCTAGCTCTGGACTTGCCTGGGTACCCTGTACAGTACAGTGACAAGTCCCCTCCTCTTGTCCACTGCAACTTCCCCACACCTTCTCCTACAACCAGCATTCATTGTGCACCTACTGTATACCGGGCCCTGTGTGTACAACATTATCCCTGACCATATCTCACTTAATTAGAGTAAGTCAGGCATGCACAAGTCCATGCACAGAAACAGTGCTGGAGGGGCACCAATAAATCTTTTGAAACCTGAACAGTGTTTGGTTATGGGGTAGAGGGTAGGGGCTGACACTTTCTTCTATCTACTTTTTTGTGTTTTCCAAGTATCAAAGTGAGCATGTTATACTTCCGTAATAAGGGAGATAAAACCCAATCAATGTTCCTTTTCAATAATATTTTGATTTTTAAGTCAAATAAAACAAACTTCTCGGCAGCTCGCTGATCCTACAACCATCTACATTGCACTTAGCACGCCCTGCCTGGGTGAGGATTTCATTTTCCCCTCCAGGTCCTGGGCTCCCTGAGGGCAGCTCCTGCCGTTTTCTTAGACTCAGCATTGGTGCTGGCCTCAGAGTAGGCGTGGGACATGCTCCTGGTCTAACAGGAAACCACAACCATAGCATACAACACGTCCAGAAGAGCCAGAAGATTTCTGCACAGGCACCACTAAAGCCCAATGAGGATTAGCCATTTATGTGCCCAGTGACAGAGGCCACCCTAGTTTACTCTTCATGTGACCAGCCATTGGCTAATGCCATTCAGTTACTTCACCCGGCACAGAGTTCTTAAGCAAACTCTGCTGAGCCTTACCCTCTGCTCCCGCTGCTACATGCAATAAACTTTTGGTCTTTGTCCCTCTTCAGGAGGGTACTGTGCCAACCCTGTGTCTATTTATTTTCCAACATCCAAAACAGTCTGTCTTGCAGCTTGAACTATACAATTTGTTCAAACATTTGCTTCTTTTGTTTCTCTGTTTCCCAAACATTACTCAAGCAAATATTGCCTAACAGGTGCTGGGGTTCCAGGACCAGGGCTGGTGGCTCATGCTCACATTAGCCTGACTTGGGATCTTGGCTGTGAAAACTATGATTTCCGGGGTGGATCCTGAGTTTCCAGAGAAAGGAGGGTGATAAGAATAGGGCTGTCCCACAGAAATGGAGGATAGGAGGGTGACCTCCATCCCTGCTCTGGCTTACGGTTCCCACACAACCCTGGGCAACTCCCCAGCCTCTTGGAGCCCCTGGGTCTCTCCTCTTCCCCCACCCCCCACTCCCCAAGGCTTCCGGGAGCACAGAGACTGTATCCTTGAACCCAGGGATAACCGGTGATGGTGTGGGAGGTGCAGGGCAGAGGCAGGGGGCTCACCAGCTCTGCACCAGCTGCACCGAAGGTGTGCTCAGCACCCTGTCGGGAAGCAGGTTGATCTCTTTCATGATGTTGGCCAGGCGCACGGGCAGCTCCTGCCTGAGGAAGGTGAATGATGTTTTCTCACAGGCATTGCTGGACCCTGGTGGGAGAGAGAGGGGTGAGCCCACAGAGCCACAAACCATCTCCAGGGGCAGGTCAGCTAAACCTTTCATGGACTAAGGGGTCAAACAGGAAGTGACCTGCCCAAGGGCACAGAGCAAGGCAGCTGTCCCCATCCCCTGCTGTGCTTGAGCTCCCCCATACCACCGAGCCTAACATTTCAGTGGGTGGTATCCTCTCCCCAACCCCAGCTGAACCCTGCCTGCCTTTAGCTACAGGGGAGAGGGCCACTCCTGGGTCCATTTGAAGCTGCCTCTGGCCTTCATCACCTCGTTTCTCTTTCCTTCCCTCCCAGAAGACACTCACTTTGGGGGTTGATCCAGGAGGCAGAGGAGCCTGGAAAATCTATCCCTACACATGGATGGCCTAGCTGAGGGCAGCTATGCCTCGACCACCACAGCGGCAGAGTCCCAGTGTTGTCTCTGGTCCAGGCCACCTCACCCAGGCTGGTGTGAGTGCCCATGGCAGAGCTGCCTCTGCATTAATGCCCAGCTGTGAGGCAAAGGGGGCTTGAGGATGGGAGTCCAGATGCCTTGCTCCTGGATCTGGCTTCAAGATGAAGAGGGGCAGAGGACTGCATATGGCCTTGTCCTAGAGTCAGAAGACCTGAGACCTAGTCCAGACTCTGCTTCCACCTCTGTCACCCAAGGCATGTCATTATCCTTTAGAAGGTCTCAGTTTCCTCTACTGTAACCACACGTAGACCAAAGTCTACTGTGAGCCCCTCACAACTGTGCCATTTCTGTTACTAGGGTCCAGTTTTGGGGGATAGCTGGTGAAGGCTGGCAGCAGTGGGCCCAGGAGGCTCTCCTACATAAGAGAAGCTCAGGACTCAAACAGGACAGGGGCACAGGCAGACAAGTCCTGGGAAACAGGTGCCCTACGTCTTGGCTGCCACGTCCCTACTCCTATCCCATCAGTGACGCAGCTGTAACTCAGTTACTTCACCCGGCACAGAGTAACTCAAGCTAGGCACTATCAACACTATCAACTCAACTCTTGAGAGACTGTCCCTCTACCTCCAATCCCCAGCTGGCACCATGGAAATACCGTGTAGACAGACAGGGCCCACACAATGCCTGTTTCAGCCGCCACGTTGGCACAGCCTTCCTCCTGTCCCAGAGCCACCCCCAGAATGCTGGTGGTGGATGATCCTGACCCAGGAACCCAGGGGCAGCGGGAAGAGGGTACAGACAGCCTGATTCTACCTCATGGTGCCCCAGGCCCCTGCCCAGCTGGGGACAGGCTCCAAGGCTGGAATAGATTTGATCTTCAAGTGTCCTTGCCCACTAGGGCAGCTGGGGGCCAGCTTTTTCAGAGGGTGGAGGTACACTAGAGAGGGGCCTCCCTCCCGTTGGCACCTTCTTTTGAAGAGCCCCCTTCCCCCACTGCCCCCTCATTCTCTCTCACTCTCTGCCCAAGAGTGTCTGATCCTTCTGGCCCGGCCCAGGTCTCCTTCCAGATGGCTGCACCTCCCAACCCTGCCTTGTTCCTCCCGCCAGCATGCCTCTTATTTTCTCTCTGTCTCCCACTCAGAGTCATCAGGACAACCCCTGCTACCCCTTTAGTGCCTGGATACCACCCAGCTCCCTTCCTGCCCTAACATCGAGGCCTCACCGCTCCTTACTCTCTGAGACTCCTCACAAAGCCCCAGAAGCCACCTTGGACCCCTCCTCAGTGCCCCCGTTCCCATTAACAGTCCAGCCCAGGGGCCCAGCAGGCTCGGCCTCTCCGTTAACCCCTTCCTTCCTGTACTCTTCCAGGCAACCGTTCCCTGTCACTCAGGGCCTCTCTTCTCCGTCCTCCCAGCCACCCGCGGGCCCCCGCAGCCAGCCTCCTCCCGCCCACTGCGTACCGAAGTCCAGAAACTGCTTCATGGACAGTGGGGACGGGGAGAACTTGCTGAAGTGTTCGATATACTTGGGCGCCCCTACCAGGGACACATTCTTCAGCAGCGCCCGGACCCAGCGCATGGCAGCGGTGGCCGCGGCTCGGGCTCGGGCTCCGGCTCGGGCTCCGGCTGTGGTCCCCGCGCGGGCAGCGCTCGCGCTCCGCTCGGCTCTGCCCAGCCCGGCCCAGCGACGCTGTCCGGCCGCCTCCTCCCACCAGCTGCCCCGGCGGACCCTCCAGGGCCCAGCCAATCGGCTCGCCGCAGCGCCCCGACGTCGCCAATGGCCGCGCACAAACAACTCCCGGAGAACCAATAGCCTTCCGCCCCTGCACGTGGCTTCCCTCGGGGCCCGCCCCCTTAACCCCGTGCGTGGCGCGGCGGCCTGTTGTTTTGGGGAGGCCGCGCGGAGATCCGCCTCCCGCGCATTCGCTCCCCTTCCCTCCGAGGGGTGAGGCCCGCGTAACCCCTTCCTCCCCAGAGGCCCGCCAGCCCCGTCGCTTCCTCTTCCACTGCCCTTTCTCTGGCTCCCTCGCTACATCTCCGTCACCTGCCGGATCCTTTTAACTCTTCCTTCCCTGAGTTGTCTGGGTGGCTTCCAACTAACCCCTTTCCTCCCAAAGGTACCTGTCTCACCTGTCCTGAGCTTCACCTGCTCTCCTTTCACGGGTCTTGTGGGTTCCCAGTCCAGATGACAGTGACCTAGCTCGTGAATATTTGCAAAATTCAGAACCAGGTCGTAGGCCTATCCTAATCCGTCCTACATAGGTGCAGCCCGCCCGCTTCCGCAAAGATCCGGGCGGGTCGGAAACGGCGGGGTTCTGCTTTTCCAAGCCAAAGACACCCGGGGTCAAACCCTCACGACTAGTGGCGGTGGGGGCAGCAGCTACACACTGTCAGTTTTCGAAACACTTTCATATTATTATTACCTAGTTCACCCAAATGAACATAAAGCCTTGGACGTCTAGCACGACGGCCTGGGAAAGCAGCCTTCTTGGCACCCGGCTTGGGGAAAGGTGGAGAAAGGTGTGGGGAGGCGAAGTGTCCGGGAGCGGGGAGCCCGCCCAGCCCCTGCGGCCAGCCTCGCCGGGAGGACACGTAGTGCGCCGTCTTGCGGTCAAACGTGGGATGTCGCATCCTGGGCCTAAGGCCTGACCGGCCACTTGGAAGCTTTGCTCTGCGACCATTGGGTCATCGACCCACGCTTACAAAACGCCTAATGTATTCCAGGCTTTGTGCTGGCATCGGAAAACACCGACGGGATCAAGACACGGCCCCTTTCCTCTATCATTTCATCTCTCAGTCTGGGAGACAGCGGCGTAGGTAATTAGTTATAACGGAATGTGACTGCAGTACGGCCAAACAGAGCACGGCCTCATAATGGAAGGGACTCTTAGCTATTGTATTATTATTATCCCCATTTTATAGACGAGGAAACTGAGACTCAGGGATCATTCTCAACTGCAAAACTGACCTTGTTACTTCCTTGCTCGCAGCCTCTCAGGGGCACTCTACTTCTCAACGGTGCCTTTCCAGCTGTGCGTGGTCGGCTTTGGCTTAACTCTCCAGCCTCCTCTCCCACCATTCTGCTGTTCCTCCCAGCCATACTTGTCTGCTGCCTTGAACCAGCCTCTAAGCTCCAAGCCATTGCAGATGCTGTCTCTCCTGTCTTGATCATTCTTTCTTTTCAACTTCACCCACCCATTCTTGAGGTCTTAGCTGCTTAGTCACCCCTTTCTCATGGAAGCCTTCCCTGACCCTACCAGGCTGGGTTATGGGTTCCCTTCAAGGGCCCCTGAGATCTCCTGATCTTAGCATGATGTTAGCTCTTATCACACTGAGCAGGAATTGTTTACTGACTCATCTGTCTTCCCCACTAGACTTTTTAAGTTCCGTAAGGCAGGGGTTGTGTCTGTAGATTCACTACTCTATCTCCAGCCCCAGGCACAGTGCCGAGCACATAGTAGGGGGATAGGGTGAAAAAAGGTGGGGTTTGCAGGGAGACATACCCTGGAGATGTCAGGGAGGACAATTACGCATGCACTGGGCTAGCAATTAGGAGGTGATTGCTAATGCTGATGAGTGCAATTTTCAAGTGCCAGAAGAACATATGGGATATTATGTACAAAACGCCTAGCCCTGTACCTAGCAATAAATGGTGGCTATTACTATTGTTGTGAAAATTAAAGTAACAGGCTGGGTGTGGTAGCTCATGCCTGTCATTCCAGCATTTTGAGAGGCTAAGGCAGGAGGATGGCTTGAGATCAGGAGTTCAAGACCAGCCTGGGCAACATAGTGAAACTCTGTCTCTGCCAGCAGCAACAATAACAAAGTAACAAGGAAAAGGCCATGACCTCTAAGGTTAACTGTAGGAGAGGGGAAGGGATTTCCGATGATCCCCACCTTAAAGCTGGACTTCCACAATGTGGGCTTTGTACTTGGATAAAAATTTCTTCTGCAGAGACTGCTGCAGGGTGGTAACAGGAGTGCTGTGTTGTGGTGTAACGGTCAAGCCAGGTTAGGCGATGCTGAGGTAACAGGAAAAACCCCAATCCCTAAATGCCCCACTATCTGTACAGTGTAGGTTGGTGGAGGGGGACTCCTTTTAGTAATGCAAGAGCCGAGACCCTCTTCTGGAACAGTCTGGAGGTGCTGCATCTCCAAGGAGCTCAAGGAGCTTGGAATTATAGCAGGTCCTTTTAAAGTGGGCATTGTTGCCTCTCTGCCAAGTATGTTTCTTTCATAAAAGTTTAGCTGCACTAGTCCCGAAAATGACTTCTTATTCTCAGGAGTGTGTGTGTATGTGTGTGTGTGTGTGTGTGTGTTCTAGCCCAAGCAGTGGCTCCTAGGAGTGGGGGGGAGGGCAGGGGGACACTGGCCAGAGGGATGTGTAAACACCCCCTTTTCTTAAGCAGGAAGTGGCTATAAGGACAGGACTGAGCTGGGCTTTGACAGCCCATATATGGTGTTATTTCCAAAGAAGTGAATCCCATATTCTGGAAAACAGTGAGGTCTCTGAATGTTGGGTACTAAGAGCTTGGCAGCTCTGGGTAGGGGCTGGGGTTTTCCTGGGGGAGTTGGACATTCCACGGTCAATAATCCCGGGGAAGGGCAAATCCCAGCACAGAGGCCGGGCACGGTGGCTCATGCCTGTAATCTTAGCACTCTGGAAGGCCGGGGCGGGAGGATCACTCAAGGTCAGGAGTTCAAGACCAGCCTGTGCAAGAGGAAGATCCTATCTCCACTAAAAACAGAAACAAAATTTAGCTGGGTATGGTGGCATGTGCCTGGAGTCCCAGCTACTCCCAGCTACTCTGGAGGCTGAGGTAGGAGGATCACTTGAGCCAGGAGTTTGAGGTTGCAATGAGCTAGGCTGACTCCACAGCATTCTAGCTTGGGCGACAGAGAGAGACACTGTCTCAGTAAAAAAAAAAAAAAAACCCCCCACAGAAACTGACGGGCTGAGATGGGGGGAGAGGGGGGGGCATTGGGCCATGGTGGAGAGAGTTGCAGCAGACACAGGGAGGAGGCTGGGAGGCTCCCAGAACAGCCTGGGTCTGTGGACCTGAGAGTATCTGAACCTGGGTTCTGCCTCTAGGCCTCTCTGGGTAGTGATTTCCAGCCTTCAGTGAAGTCTCACAAAAGGTCATGGACTTGGGGAAAATTAAGGACCTATGCTACAATCAAGTTCAAAGAAGTCAGGGGGAGAGCAGTCTCGCTCCATTCCCCAGGCCTGCGTGGAAGGGACAACCTGAGGGCAGAGGAGAAAGCTGCTCTGGGAACCTCAGGAAATGACAGGAAGCAAAGCAAGGGCTTGATCCAAATGATGTGGTTCCGTAAGCTCGGTACTCAAGCACTCCTGGGGAGCTTCCGAAAGATCACAGCTCCAGGGACTCCTGCCCGAGCCTGGGGGATGGACACTAGGACCATTCAGTCTTTGCAGCCTTGGGTCATCTGTTCACCTTCTGATCTTTCTGTGGTACCTAGGGGAGCTGGTGGGGAAACAGGAAGAAAAGCATGCTCCTATCTGAATTCAGCCACTGACTGAGCATTCTCCTCTCTCCATCCTTTGCCTGGCCTCCCTCCTCTGCCCACTGGGACTAGCTGTTCCTACAGCAGAGCAGCCTCCTGCCTCTTCCGACCCTGCACACCACCACCCCTGCCCACCCCCCAGGGCCCATGCACAGTCCTCTAAGAAGCTGTTTTGGATCCATCCAGTCCACTCGGGTCTCTTCCCTCATCTCCTTCTCTGGGCCTCAATCGTGTGTCTATGACCGTCCCTTAGATGGGGTCATCCCTGAGAGCAGGGGCTGTTGTGTCCTCTGTAAATCTTCACTTAAACCTCCAAGTCCCCGCACCTGGCTCTGTCCACCTAGGGGTCAGCTGGATGATGCCATTATCCATTTAGATCAGACAGGGGTTGCTAAGGGGTGGGGAGGGTGGAGGTGGACGCAGCACGTACAAACTGGGAGCTGTTTATTGGTCACTGTGAGAAGCCTATGTACAAAGAAGGCACAAGGAGGGGGAGGGAGCCCCCCTGCTACAGTACCATGGAAGAGGGTAGGGGTTGGGGACTAGGTTGCCAATGGGTCGGGAGAGGTTTTCTGGAACCAGCCTCAACTTCTAGAAGGAGTCTTAGGACTCAGCCCATGAGTGAAGGGCAGAGTCAGGTTGGCTCTGAAAGCCAAGGGTAGCCAAGAACTCCACCTCTAGGCCCCCAGCCCATGGTCAGTGGGGGCAGAGCAGGGTCTGGCTGGATGAGGCAGGGTCAGGGCTCCCTCCCTGTTCTACATTCAAGCGTCGCTCCCTCCGTGGTCTCGTAGGGTCCCTCCAGGCCCTTCTCGGGCTGGCTGGTAGTGGGGAGTCAGCAGTGGCATCTCTTCTGTGTCCTTCCGACGTTTGCTTGGCCCACGATTGGTCCCCTCCTCTCTGTGGAGGATCCCGCTGTGCTCCAGGGCAGTCCCAGCACAGTGTGTCCAGGCTATCTGGTGGCGTGTCTGTCTTTGTCCCTTCAGGCTGCATTCCCTGCTAGTTCAGTCTGTGGCCAAGGAGAGAGGCTCCCCAGAGATCCATCAAAGAAAGCCATTCTGGGACCTTCTTTCTAGTTCATTTGCTCTTGGGTCTGAGCACTCCAGGTCCTGCAAATGCTTCCGGGACAAACTTAGGCAGGACCCCCACCTCTCTGGCCTGGGTTTTGGGGAACTGCAGCTGGGGGCCCTGTGGGCTGCTCCCTGTCAGTAGTTTTACTCCCGACAGCAAAGTCGATCCAGTGACTGTGGCTCAAGTTGGATCCAGTGTGAAACAGGCAGGTGTCACCACATGGGGGTCTTTTCCTCCTGGCTCTGGTGGAGGCCCTTTGGCTTGGTTTTGGCACAGGCAGGGGCTGGGACATGGCATGTCCATGCACCGTCCATGGTACACAAGCACAGTCCACGAGCAGTGGGCCCTACGTGTGTCTAGGACACAGGGCTGCACTGTGCTCAGCATTACAAGGTCCGCGGCTCCAGCCCTCCTGCGGGGAGATGCCCGTGGCCAGACGGCACCTGTACGCACTTGAAGAGGTGTGTGTGCCTGAGCCTGCTGGTGCCAGCCAAAGGCAGCGGCCCCTGTGGACTGTCAGTGGCATAACTTATGATAAATAGGAAGAAAAGGGACACGGGGGCGAGGAAGGAGGGTGGGATCAGGGAGGACGTCAGTAGTATCGGTCGCGAGTCTGCCAGCTGGTCACCCAGTGCTTCTTGGTGGGCGGAGTGCTCCCTGGAGGTGGGTAGCGTTCCTCCTCGCGGATCCGCACCGCGTGGTACTTGGGCATGATCCGGTAATAGCGAGTCCGCTTAAAGAAGTCACACTGGCATTGGGGGAGAAGAGAACGTGCGTCAGCATCCAGCCTTCAGGCCAGTGGGAAGAAGTGCCAGCCTCTTCCTCCTACACCCAGAAGTCCTCGAAGCCAAAACCCCTGACTGTAACATACCCATTTCCCCGTACTGAGACGAGGAGGATGAGGTTCCCCCCCTCAGGCTCCAGAGGAAGGAGGAGAGGAAGGCAAAGAGGAGAGGAAGAGGCAGATGGAGACCGAGGGGCAGCTGCAGAGACAGATGACGGAATGGCCAGGAGGGGTGGGCCGTCGTCAGTTTGTCATCCCAGAGGGGTGCTCAGGAGGAAAAGTGCTGGTTCCCTGGAGCAGGTTTCTGCTAGTCCCCTCCCCCAGGTGGGAATTGGGGTGGGGAATCATTCTGGACGTGCCCTGTGGCCTACAGAGATGGGGTGTAGCTTTGGCCTTGACCCTGTTCCAATCCCTAGAAAGCAGAGTCATCACAGGGAGAGTTTTATGGCTCCCTCTTGGGGTCTCAAGTGACTGAGGGGCTCCATGAGGAGGCAGGTGAGAGCCAGACCAGAGGGCTGGCAGGGGTCAGGCAGAGTGGCCTGCTCATTAAGGTCGGGGGACAGGAGAGGTCAGAGCGGACCTGGAGGGAACAGGAGCAGACAGGACAGAGTCAGAGGCCCCAGCCAGCCGTGGGGCTCAGAGGAAGAGGGCCCGGAGGCCGTGTTACCCGGGTGGGCCGGGGGCGGGGAGCTGCCCCCCTCAGTAGTCGTCGGTCAGCCTCTCTGTCTCTGACGGCTGGCTCTTCATCTCCGCCTTCTGCCTCTTAGCTTCATACAGGGCGCGAGTGCGGGCTCGCTTGAAGAAGCCGCACTGCGGAGGGGAGCAGGTGGGGGCCATCAGGGGGGCGTGGGGGCGTCCTCGCCAGCAGCACTCATGGGCTGGAGCTCGGGGCAGGGGAACCTGGGTGCTGGGGTCCCAGCTCTGGCTTGGTGGTGCGGCCAGAAGCCAGGGCTCCTGGGTCCCCCTTTCTACTAACTCAGGCAGAACCCAGGGGTTGAGGGGTGAGATGGAATGAGGAATGGGATGGGGAGGTGCAGGAGGGAGAGTGTGCTGGCAGGAGGCCCCGGGCTCGGGTCCCAGGGGTGGGCTGGGTGCTAACCTTCCACAGCAGGAGGGTGACCAGGCCCAGCAGCAACAGCCCCGCACCCACGGCCACAAGTACCAGCCACAGCTCGATCTCGGCTGGCAGCTCTTCCACCAGGTCAGAGTCAATGTCCACAGAGAACTGGAGAGGGGAGGGAAGGGCTCCGTCCTGTGTCTGTCCCCTTAGGCCCTGTACTCACTTGTCCCAGCTGGACCCAGGGCCCCCGCTGTTTGACCTACTGCCAGTAGGGGGCAGCCAGGGACTGGGAAAGCCCCTGCCTGTCTCCCGACATCAGCAGGTCCATCAGTCCTGCTTCTGCTATGCACAGGCTTGGCTCCAGAGCAGTAGCCTCCCATCTGCCATCTGGGAGGCAGCCGGAGTCTGGGTTTGTGACCCACATGTCTGAGCTTGGATACCAGCTCCATCCCTGACAAGCTGTGTGACCTTGGACAGGATATTGCACCTCTCTGAATCTCCCATTTCATGCTCTCTGATGAGGGGATCAAAATGCCTACCTCAGAATGGCCAAAAGCATGGGGTTGGGAGCCTGACTACTTGAGTTCAAGTCCAGCTGTCACACTAGCTGTGTGACTTCGGGCAAGTTACTTAACCTTTCTGTTGTTCATCTATAAAATGGCAATTATGATAATACCTACCTCGTAGGTTGCCGGGGAGGATTCAATGTGTTTATTAACATGTGTAAACTGCTTAGGGCAACACCTGCTACACAGCAAGCACTCCATAGCTATTTACCAAAACTCTATAAAGAATGCATAGCGTATAGTACCATTCGTTTTCTTCTCCTACAATGGAGATACCATGTGTGTGTATAAGTTTTTTTCTGACTATACAGGATTTTCACTTCTTTTAAAATTATCTCGATAATTATTTTTTTAGAAATATAGGTGACAAAAAGAAAATGAAAGGTTCCCAGTAATTTTACTCTCTAGAAATATCTCCATAATCTCCGTTCAGTCTCTTTCCATATTTTGGTAAATCTCTTTCTGCATTTTTAAATGCATATGATTCACATAAATGGTCTCATACTACATATGCTCTTCAGCAACTTGTTTCTTTCATCACTTGGTGTCATCACCTTTCCATGTCAATTGATGAAGAGCAACCTAATCTGTTCTAAGGACTACACAGTCATTGCAGGAAATCTACCATAATTTATTGAACCAATCTCTTACTGAAAGACATTTAGATTGTTTCCAATTTTCTGCCATTATAAATAATTCTTTAAAATAGTCCCATATATTTATCTTTGCATACTTATCCTATTAGCTCCTTATGATATGTTCTCATGTGCTAGATCAAAGGAAATGGACATTTTAAATTTTAATAGATTTTGACAACTTCATCTCCAAAAGGAATCTACCAATTTATACTCCAATCAATAGCATTTCCCTCCAGCTCATCAGTGCCAGACAGCACTGTTCTTTATAATATTTTCCAATCTGATAGATAAAAAAAAAAAAAGTGCTGCTGTTATTTATATTTCTTTATGCTTAACTTGAATAGAGAAAGGGGCTTTCTCTTTCACCCAGGCAAAGCAGAGGCACAGTCACAGCTCACTATAACCTTGAAATCCTAGGCTTAAGCGATCCTCCAGCCACAGCCGGAACTAAGGCGCATGCCACCATGCCCACCTAATTTTTTCTTACTTTTTATAGAGAGGAGGTGTTGCTATGTTGCCCAGGCTGGTCTGAAACTCCTGGCTTCAAGTGATCCTCCCACCTTGGCCTTCCCAAAGTACTGGGATTACTGGTGTGAGCCACCACACCTGGCCCTAGACAATAATTTCATAGTAATCTTTTTTTTGTTGAGGTATGATAATGCCTACCTCTTAGGTTGCTGGGGAGGATTCAATGTGTTTAACATGTGTAAACTGCTTAGAGCAACACCTGCTACACAGCAAGCACTCCATAAATATTTACAAAACACCAAAGAATGCATAGCATTGTATATTGCCTGCTTATGCCTTTTATCTTTATATATTAAAAAATATGTATCAATACTTTGTCATATATGCTATAAAATTTTTAAAAAGTATATTATTTGCCCTTTTAGTTTCTTTACCAGCTTGCTGTACACAGATTTAAATTTTCACATAGTCTATAATCACATTTTTCCTTTGTGACTTCTGGGTTTAATAAAATAACTTACTCTTCCCATAATTAATGATTACTATTGGCCAGGTATGCTGGTTGCGCCTGGAATCCTAGCACTTTGGGAGGCTGAGGTGTGAGGATTGCTTGAGGCCAACCTGAGCAAGAGCAAGACCGCATCTCTACAAAAAATACAAAAATTAGCCAGGTGTGGTGGCACACACCTGTAGTCACAGCTACTTTGGAGGCTGAGGCAGGAGGATCGCTTGAGCCTAAGAGTTTGAGGTTACAGTGAGCTATGATTGTGTCACTGTACTCCAGCCTGGGTGACAGAGCAAGACCCTGCCTCTAAAAATAAAACAAAATTTTAAGCCGGGCGCGGTGGCTCATGCCTGTAATCCTAGCACTCAGGGAGGCTGAGGCGGGCGGATTGCTTGAGCTCAGGAGTTCGAGACCAGCCTGAGCAAGAGCAAGACCCTGTCTCTACTATAAATAGAAATAAATTAGCCAAACAACTAAAAATAGAAAAAATTAGCCAGGCATGATGGCATGCACCTGTAGTCCCAGCTACTGGGGAGGCTGAGGCAGGAGAATCACTTGAGCCCAGGAGTTTGAGGTTGCTGTGAGCTAGGCTGATGCCATGGCACTCTAGTCCGGGCAACAGAGTGAGACTCTGTCTCAAACCAAACAAACAAAAAAAATTTTTTTAAATGATAAATTTTTCTTTATATTTTATTCTAGCATGTTAGGTTTTAATTCTTACATTTCAAAATTTAATCTAATTTTAATATATTTTTGTTTATGGTGTGAAGTAGGGATTTATCTTTATTTTACAAATATGTTCTCCCAATACTACTTAATAATTTGCCTTTCTCCCCTGATTAAAAATGCCATCTGTATCATAATCCAAATTTCTATTTTGTTCAATTGATCTTTCTGGCCCATTCTCCACCTCTTCTGTACTACATTATCTTAGGAAATGTACAATGGTATATTTAATCAATGGTCCATTCATCTCTCCATATGTATCTCCTATATATCTCCACTTAGAGATGTGTAGGATCTCATATCATATTTATTTTTCCAGATATAACTCAAAATCAAGTCTGGGAATTTTTTTTCAAGTTTCCTGAATTCTACTGGGACTGGAATGATTTGGGAAGATCTGTCAACTTGATAATACACTACTGACTTTTTTCCATCCATTATTCAATTTTTTGTTGCATATTTATTGTTATGTTTATTCCTAGAAGCTGTATAATTTCTCTGATGAGTTTGAATAGGATATGTTCAATTATATTTTTGATTGGTTATTACGAGCATGTAGGAAACCTATGGGCTTCAGTATTTTGATCTTGTTTTGAGCTTCTGAACCTCCTGAATTCTCTTACTGGGTCTAATAGCTTTTTGGCTGCTCCTCTATTTTTCCCTATAGACAATCACATCATCTGCAAATATTGATCAAGTTCTCATGGTTGAAGCTCTGTTTTGTCTTATTATCCTGCCCCTGTCTCTTTATGGCCTATGGCCAGAAGCTGACATGTCCCTAGTGGATGTGTCAATGGGTGAGAAAATCAGGAGGCCCAGGTTCCAGCCCCTGACAAGTTGTGCCACTTTGGGCAGGTCACCCACTTTCTGTGGGCTATCCGTTTCCTGCTCTGCTCGTCATGGAGATGTTGTGCAGATCAAATAAGCTAAAGCAGTGGTTCTCAGCCCTGGCCACACAGTAGAATCACCTGTGGGTACTCTAAACCACACCGGTAACCAGGGTCCCACTCCTAGGGACTCATGTTGAATTGCTCTGGGTGTGGTCCAAACATCAGAAGTCCTCTAGATGATTTTAACGTGCCACCAAGATTGGGAACCACATAGCTAAAGTGTGTCCACATGCTTCTAAAAGGTGCCCTGCGCTCCCATGCCCTGGCCAGAGACTGCTGTCCTAGTTAACATGCCACTCACCCACGTGGTCTTGTTCGCCATGTTGATGGTGGGGACGACGGTTCGGAGGAACAGGGTAGCCCAACCATCTACCCTGACTCGGTCAAAGTCCCTGTAATCCTGGAGGGGGACAAGAGGTGGGTCAAATGAAGCAGCTGAAGCCCCTCTCACCCGCCTCCTGACCCTAAGCACCCCCACCCCGTCACCCTCCCACCAGGCAGCATCCTTAAGCAGCACCCCCAAAGGATCTGTTAGCCGGGCCTCTCCTCCTCACACAAATGCACATCATTCATTCATTTTTCATTCATTTGTGCATCAGGTCCTGTGCTTGACACTGGGGACAGCAGTGACAATGAGGGTCAAAGTCTAGGTCAGGCCCGTGGGCTAAATCTGACCCAACACCTGCTTTTGTAAATAAAGTATTTTTGGCACACGGCCATGCCCATTCATTCGTCTAAGGCAGCTTTTGTGCTGCAGTGGCAGAAGTCAGTAGCTGCAAGTCAGTAGAAACCCAGTGGCCCACAAAGCTGAAGAGATTTATCATCTAGTCACATGCAGAAAAAGTTTGGTCTAGATGGCATGAGAAGGTTGGCACATGAGTAAACTGCAACCCAGAGTCAACCGTGACAACTGGCCTCTGTGGCTTTTGAGAAAGTTCCATGGGTGTCTTCTGTGGGGAAGAGAGGTCATTTTTAACTGCAAAGTCAGAGAAGACCTTACTGACAGTGACGCGTCCCATGGAAACCTTGAAGGCCAAGCAAGCATTTACACACAGAGATAGAAGAGTGGAAATTGGCATTCCAGGGGGAAGGAATGGCCTGGGCGAAGGCACAGAGGTGGGAAAATGATGGACGCGTGAGAGAAGGTCGCTTTGGCTGGGGACAAACACGTACACATCCGCACCAGAGACTCAAACATGGCACTGACATGGCACACAGTGACAGGAGTACAACTGTGTATAAAACACGATGCACACATGCGCACACACACAGTCCTGCTGTGCCCCCGGCCTCGCCCTGTCCCTGTGGTTCTCCCCACCAGGGCTGCTAGCAGTGACCTCCAGACCCAGGCACTGACCTCAATGAAGGTGCTGTTCCACACCCGTGCCTTCACAGTCACGTTGGTGACAACCGGAGCATCAGGAATGGGGCACTCGAGCCACACGCAGCGGGCGCGGCCAGTGGCGCAGTTCTGAGGCGAGCAGGGAACAGACACGAGACAGTCTGGGCTCTGGATTCTTTATGGAGAATCCTTCCCTTCGACCCCTCCCAGGCTCTGTCTCAGCCTTGGGTGACTCGAGGGGCCTGACCTCACCCCTTCACTCGTGTACACGCGCCCAGCCCTGTACTTAGGCTTCTCAGACACATCCTCTGGGCCAGGCTGCTATATGCCAGGCACACGGATAACATGAAATCTGGTCCCTGCTCATGCAAACGAGGCCCAACCTCGGACACCCCTTCCCAGCCCACTGCCACACGGAGCCTTTGCTCCCTGCCAGCTCCCTGGCCCTGGGACACCGCCTCCTACCCTTCCACCCTGCTAGGCCTCAACTTGCTTACCAGGCCTGCTCCTCCCTCCCTTCCTACAGAGGGCGCACCACGACAGCCACCCACAATGCCCTCCCTACACTCCTCCTGCCCTCCCAGTGCCACCACCCTGAGGGCGGAGGCTTTGAGCAGCTCCATGGCCCCGACAGCTTGGGACTCCTTAGAGTACAGCCAGTGTCCCCTCCTTTGATCTTCCGTGTTGCATTCTCCCCCAGCAGAGTGGGCAGGGGATGAGTCTCCCCACTATGTGGAGGTTCCTGAAGATGGGGCCACATCAGGGGTCTCCTGGTGAGGGGTCTCTATCCCCCTTGCTTCATGCACCCCCTGGTGCCCACACTCCTGTGCTGGGGTGGGCACACTCCCCTCTAACCCTGCCCTGGCCACTCACCAGCATAGTCTCAGACTTGGCTTTTTTGGCAGCAGCCAAAGTGACAGGTGGGGGGCTTTGGCCTCCCCCTGGGTCTAGCTGTCGACGCCTGCGCTGTGGAGACGGCGGCCTGTCCCCAGGGTCCTGGAGAGGGAAGAACAGATCTGCTGGGAGGGCAGAGGAAGAAGTGGGTGGGGGTGGGGATAGGGTGGGGTGAGTCAGGTTGCCAAAGGGGAGAGAGGGGAAGACACTGGCCTTTCTGCCCCCTAGCATGCAAATGAGATGCATATAAAAGGCTTACAGAGAGAGTGAGGTTGAGAGGGTTGACCAGGTCTCTGGGTGGCAGGCAGGGCCAGGACCCATTGCCATGGACGGTGATCTCCGTGGGGTACAGCAGCCACTTGCCATTGGTGACTTCATAGGGCCACTCCAGACCTAGGACCAGGGTTCCCAGGGCTGCCAGTTCCTCCCTCATCGGGCCCACCTGTGGGTACAAGAGGTCATGGTCATTGTCTCCTCAAAAACCACCTCCCCCTGACCGATCCCCAATCCTCCTGCCCTCAGACCTCAAAGCCAAGAAAAAAAATAAAAACAAAAAAACAAAACCATTGTCCTTCCTAGAAGTCCCCAGCCTAGGACCCCAGAGGTCCCCTTACCTGGAATTCATACTTGAGGGGGCTTCCAACATCCTCTACAGTTTTCATGCCAGACTCGCCCATCACTGTCCCCCCAAAGAAGCTTTGTAGCCGATGATTCACCCTAGGGGTCAGGAAGATGCTGGAGTCACAGAGGGACAGGAGACGGGGGCCCTGGCAGAGGGGGTGGGCGCCAAAGCTGGTTAACTACAGCTCCTCTGAGATCAGAGCTTTAAACCCCAGCTCTGCCATTTACCAGCTACAGGGCCTCAAGCAAGCCATTTATCCTCTCTGAGCCTCAGTTTCCTCATCTGTAAAATGAAGTTAACAATAGTTGCTACATCATAGTTCTGTCAATGAAGTGATATATATAAAATCTTTGGATGATGAGCTCTGAAGAAATGGCAGGGACAAACAGCTCAGCCCCAGGGTGGCTGATAACTCCATTTATACCTGCTTTACAGGGCAAAAATAATAATAATCATGATAGTGATTGCTGTTGTTAAGGAGAGGGATGACCCAGAGGAGGTGGGGGCCTGAGCATACCAGGCCAAGAGAGGTGTCAGGGGAGCTGGGGAGATACCTTGGGGCAGGGAGGCACTAGCTTGGCACAGTGGGCTGGGGGTGGGAGGTGGGGCAGAGAGAGGTACCCACATGCTCAGCGAGGCCTGGAGTGTGTAGTCCACTGGCAAAGTCAGGGTCATGGGCTGCAGGTTGTCCTGGTGACTTGACCTGGGGAAGGAATGCAGGGCATAGGAGGGAGACCCAGAATATCTCGGCCCCAACTCAGATTGGCTTCTTGATGTCACTCACGTGGAGAGCTGCAGCTGCACCTGAAGGTCCCTTGTGTTCAGGGTCACCCCGATGACCTCAAAGGCGATGAGCAGCTCCATCTGCCATGAGAGTCAGGGAGGCAGAGAGGGGTGTTTGGGGTCTAGCAGGGGTGATGTCATGAGGGAGAGAGGGACTGAACACTGCACTAGGGACTTAGCTCTCTGGCCTCTTCCTCTTTCTGGTGAGTGGTCTCCACCTCCCCACCTCATCTCTGTGTCCTTTTCCCCCTTTTTCTCCCTTGGGTTACACCTCTGCTACTTTTGAGCTATATGACATTGACCTTGAGCAAGTTACTGAAACTTTCTAAGTCTGTGTTCCCTCTTCTGTAAAATAGCATCTACCTCCTCAGATGGTTGTGTGAATTGTATCAGATAAAAGAAGCAGTTTTGGGCTGAGGGCCTGGCACACAGTTGGTGCTTAGTAAAATTGGTTTCCTCGCCTCCACTTGCTCTGGCTTTGTGCACAGATCCCTGGCAACCCCACTTTTCTTAGTCTCAGGGCCTTTTTCTACCCTGTCCTGGATCTCTCCCCTGCCCTACTCTGGATCTTAGCTTCAAGGAAGCCTGGGAAGCAGGCAGGCAGAAGCAGGAAGGATATGGAGCTGGTCGGAGGAGCAGTCTGGGACCCTGAGGACTGGGAAGATGTGGCCAGTGCTCACCCTCTGGTTCCGTTTGAAGGGGTTCCCCAGCTCGCAGAGGATGGTCTCGTTAGTCTGGCAGGCCCCCGGCTGAGCAAAAAGGACGAATTAGGTCAGGGTTGGGTCAGAATAAGGCTTACTCTGCCTGCCTGCGGTGCAGGGTCGGAAGCCCTAGGCTCCCCAAGCAGCAGAGCCGCTGCAGGGCCCAGTCCAGAGGAGGGGGCACATGGCAAATGACAACACACGTATGTGACAGGCATACTGGGATGCGAACACTTGGTGGAGCCCTGCTCGGGCTCTGAGCTGGCTGGTGGGCACTCACCGGGCGCACGGAGGATAGTAGCAGCTCAGGAGGCACTGCCAGGGTGAGCAGCGCTTCGTGGGCATCCTCCCCGGCCCGCTCCCGGCTGCGAGCGTTGGTCACGTTGATGCTTAGGAGCAGTTTCCGGACATCTCTGCTGTACTGCAGCCTGGGTGGAGTGGCCCCGGACTCAGCCAAAAGCCCCGCCCCCGATCAACAAGGCCTCGGCCCTCCGGCCTCTCAGGTTAGAAAAGTTCCTTCTTGGGATAGCCAGGCCCCGCCCTCTAGTCTCATCTGGAGGAGAAAGCCCCTTTTCTGGCCATCCTACCTGACCCATTAAAGCCCCTGCCCTTAACCTCGCCTTGCATGAGGCTCCGCCCCTGGCCAGTGAGGCCCGCCCCCAAGCCCTGCTAGCCAATGAAGCCCCTGTGTTGGCCAATCAGCGCAGCCCAGTGCCCACCTGCTCAGCCTCTGCAGCTGCTCCGACACGAAGTCCGCGCGCATCTGCAAGTTGCTCTCGCACTTGTTGTCCGGCCCGCACTCCTTCTGGAAATGGACCTGGGGGTGGCCACAGGCGTGAAGGGCCACACCCTCCACGGTGCCCTCTCGCCCCACAGCCCTGCAGGCCCCCGCCTTTCAGGCCCTGGCCCTGGCCTCACCCACCTCAGTGTGGTTCTCCAGTGCCTGTGCCCGGTTGAGGACTGGGTAGGCGTCCAGAGACCGCAGCCCCAGCCGGGGGCGATCGGGCATCCGCAAAGGTAAAGAGTAGTTCATAGAGATGATGATGGGACGGAGTTTGTCACGGACGTTGTCCTGGGGAGGGAGGACGAGCTAAACCCAGCCCTGCACAGCCTCCCCCACCCCAGTGAAATCTTCACATCACTCTGAACTCCAGGAAGGAGCTGGAGTCCCCTCCACCCTGAAAACCCCACGGTTAGGCTGAACCCCTTCTAATCTGAACCCAAAATTCAGACTTCCTACGATCTTGACCCCCTAAGAGAAGAGATAGGGCTTCTCCTCCCCAGGGGTCCCGGGGGAAGGGGGTTCAGCCTCCTCATCCATAGGGTCCCCAGTTGAGCTCTCTTCTTCCACCCTGATATCCCAAAGAGGGACTGAGCTTATCCTCACTCAGGAACCCCTTTTTCCCAGAGATGAGCTGAGCTAAGAGCTCCCACACCCCCCGCTTTTCTCAGAGGTGCTAAGCCTTCTGGCCCCATCCCCACCCCAAGGGTCTCCATCTCTCCTACTGTGTGCTGTGCACAGTTCCCCTACGCACCTATGGCCTTCCGGGCTGACTTTCCCAATCTCTGTCTCTGGAAAGACTCCAGTCCCTCACTCTTGACCTGGGGGGACACTGGCCACCTCCTGCAGGGATCCTAGAGCCCTCATCTTGCCCCTTGCCCCACCCTCACCATCAGGAGCAGCTCCAGCTTCTGGCAGCGCATCTCTGGCATGGAGAAGAAGCCGTGGAAGACAGCTGACTGGCTGCCGGCAAAGCGCAGCCGGGGCGGCCGGCGGTCCCGGTCAGCCTCCAGGGTGTAGGCCAGGGCTGCAGGTAGACAGGTGGTCAGCAAGTGGCCAGATGGGCATGCTCCTCCTCACCCCACACCCGGGCACTCACTGATGTTCCGCCTATAGTTGGGGTTGCCGGCACTCTGGTTGTAAGCAAAGCACAGCTCCACCTGCACACTGTTGGGGGGACATACAGGAGGACTTGGTCACACTGGAACAGATATCTGGACCCTAGCTCTCACCCCCAAACTGTACAAAGGGAAACCAGGCCCTTCTGGAGAAAGGCAGGGGCAAAACTGAAGAGTCCACAGAGCTGGTCTGTGGTGTCCCTGGCCCCTTCCCTCCCACTCCCATTAAAGCCATAGAAACAGTTAGAGGTCACCAGTGGGGAAACAGAGGTGCAGAGAGCAGGAGGACTTGTCTGAAGTCATCAGTCAGCAGGTCCAGTCCCAGTCCAATCTTAAACCCAGGTCTCCCAGTTCCCAGTCCAGACCTCCTTCCACCATCCACCTCACTGCTTTCCTGCTCTGTCTCCCTCTGCCTTCTGACCCAATATCCTCATTCACATAAAGACCTTGGGGACATCACCATCATTATTGTCACTTTCTTAGCAAATAACATTTTTCCAGCACTTAAGCCATACAGACTATTGTGCTAAGGATGTTTTGTATGTTACCTCATTTAATTATCACAACAACCCTGTGAATTGGTTATTACCAATTCTGTTTTATAGCCAAGCAATCTGACACTAAGAGAGATTAATAATGTGCTCAAGGTGACTCTCCTTCCCTACATCGGTCCACTTAAACGCATCCCCCTTCCCTCTTTCTCTGCAATCTCACTTCCCCTGAGCCCGCCCCTGCCCCTACAATGGCATAGCTGGGATTTGAACAAGGCAGCCCAGAGCTCTCACTCTGAACCACTACACTCTACTGCCCCCCAATTCATCCATTACCTCTTGCAGGGAATTTTGCTTTTTAATGAGGTTGGGTAGGGAGGGCAAACGCTGACCTCAAGTATCAAATCTCTAAAGGTAGGATACCAGAAGTTGCCAGTGAAGGGGTTTGGGAGCTGGAGCCCCTCCTGGCCTTCCCATAAATGAGGAGTAGGTGGGCAGAGTAGGGGCTGATAATCTCACCAGGAGGAGGCTGTGCAAAGTGCAGGGTCCAGCACAGCTGGCCTGGCCACCAAGGTCCTGTGGACAATGTTAATGACAGGCCGGGCCCTGCAGAGACGACAGAGCCAGACACAGGTCAGTGCCTCCTGCCTGCCCGAGGCCAGGCTGGGGCTCAGGCTGCTGAAGTTCTGGTATGGAAGATGGACAGCGATGGGGCTCCATGCAGATGTGGACGGAGAAGAGAAAGGCCCCTGTCCCCCTCCCCCCAGCTCACCGCAGCAGCACGATGCGATCCGACAGGCTCCCCACTAGCAGGTCTGGGTAGAAGTTCTCATCCACGTCCATCTGCCCACTCAGGGAGTAGCCGAAGGTGGCCAAGCCAGGCAGTCCTAGATTCTCTCCGTGGATTACCTGGGAGCAAGGGGGCAGTGGTGGGGGTAGGCTTGAGGAGTAGGGCCACGGGGAAGGGGTGGGTGAGGGAAAGGAGGGAAGGCCCACCTCAGCTGTCAGATGCAGCTGACCCATCCCTGTACGTCCATACCTGCTGGGGCTGACTGAGGAGCCCCTGGGAGCTGCTGTGAAAGATGTACACTCGGCCCAAGCCCGCGAAGGGGGCTCCCACAGCAATGTCTGGGGAAAGGAGGCAGGCTCGGGTCACCCAGGGACTCTGGGCCCCGCATCTCCCTAATCCTGTGCTCCAGGCCGTAGAGCCCAGTATGGCGTTGACCTCACCCTGCCACGTATTGCTCTGAGCATCAGGGAGAGGGCAGAGCTCTGTGGCTCAGGATTAACACTGGGGACTCCTTTCATAGGTGGGAAGGAGAGGGGAGGTGACTTTCCCAAAGTAACGCAGCAAATTAATGCCACAGGCAGGCCTACACCCCAGATTCCTGACCTGGCCTGGGGTTTTGCCCTTGTTACGTACGGTGCCTTCCATCTCCCCCACCAACCTCCTCTCCGGACACCCTGGCTCTTCTAATGGCATTACCAGCAGGGGCAGAGAAGGAGGTTTCTCCATTAGTGACTCAGCTGGTTAGTTATCAAGCATTCATCTCCTTTAATCCTCACAAGAGTGCTGTGGGGTAGGTACTACCGTCCCCACTTTACAGATGAGGGAACAGACTCAGAAAATGCAGTCACACAACTAATGAGTAGAGAAGAAGATATTTGAGCCCATGTCTGTCTAACACCAGGGGCTGGGACTTTAATCATAATACTATAGTGCACTTTCCTGAAAGTCAAGACTTTAAAAATTTTAACCGCGAATAAACCTAAAACATTTTATTATTTTTCTGAACTTTACCGAACTCTTTCTGGTTTGCTGCTTTTGATCTGATAAGGCCTAGGTAATCAGAAAGCCAAGCTTGTTAGTAAAGTGTGTAAAGGAAGGGTCAGTAGGTCCCAACTATGCTGTAGTAAGTGCTTGGTCTTTGTAGACTGAACTTTCTGGCACTGATTTGGGTCTTCACAGGTTCCTCTGCCTTTCTCTGGCTTCTCAGCTATGTCCTGGGATATTAAGGTTGTCAGAAAAGTGACTTCCAGATAAGGCAGGTGCTTCTGTGGCACCCAGGCTCAACCCCTGGGAATGTCCCTCTCCCTGACACTGAAGATTGGTACCCAAGTCCTGCAGAGCACTAGTGATGACCCCTCCATCCAGTGCTGCCACCTTTTCCCAGCCCTTATCTCACACCTGAGACACTACATTCATGGTCTTCATTCCCCAACCTTGCTCCAAATTTGGGCACATCAGGCAAGTTCCCCCGCCCGTGCTGTGCCCTTCTGCTCCTGCCCATGGAGCGTTCTCGGCCCAGCCTGGGTGGCACGGCAGCGTGCCAGCTGCTCCAGGGGGCCCCCTGAGCTCGCCTCTGCTGCCGCCTCTGCACACCCTCTCTCCAGCACTGCCTTGTGCTCTCTGAATCTGGCCCCATCCAGTCTCCTCTGTGGGCCCTGTCTAGCCTGGTATGCAGCTGGCGCTTAGTCAGTGAGGGTGCTGGGGGAGAGGTGCTGGCTCATACCCTGGAATCCATCCTGGTTGATGTCCCCAATGCTGGCCACGGAGAAGCCGAAGGCGGAGCGACTGGGGCCATGAAGTAGGGGGAGGGAGGGTTCGGTGGGGAAGGAGGTGCCCGCCTGGTTCATGAAGACATAGACGGCACCTCCTACCTCTTTTTTCCGCTCAAAGTAGTAGGGGGCACCCACCAGTAGGTCCTGCCACCTGCACAGGAGAGAAGGAGGGTGGATGGGAGTGTGAGATCAGTCCCCAATATGCAGCATAACTCTCACTTAACAGGCATGATGGTGCCGGGGCACATGGCTATGCAGACGGCTCCTCTGGCCACAGGTCATGGGAAGGACATGGAAATGCCAACGTGACCCACCAAATAGAAAGCACATGTCATGGAGAAGCATGCAGGCACAGATGATCACACCCAAACAGCCGACATCCACTGGAGCCAGTCAAATGACAGGCATGAACAAGCAAGTGCAGGTGTCATGTAAATGACATGCAAACACCCAAACTCCCACAAAGTCTGATTGCAAATCGCTGAAAATAGCACGCAGACAAATGCACAGTTGCAAAACCTCCATTTCCCTGACCTGGCTTGGGCAAGCCCACCCTCCCCCACCTCTCTCCCTGGGCTCAGAGGATGTCCCTAGATTCTCACCCATCGTTGTTCAGGTCTGCCAGGGCAATGGCGCTGCCAAAATAGGCGCCCACCTGCGTGCCCTCCAGCACCTGCCTCCTCCGCAGGTCTCCGCCTGCCTCCTGGCTCAGCAAGAAGACGGCACCCATATGTCGGTGCCGCGGGGCACCCGTCACAATAGTGATGTCCGTTGGGTGCAGGATGGCGCTGCCTACCTGCACCGTGTACCCTGGAATTAGGAGAGAATGTTCAGTGAAGGCCCTGGTAAACTCTGTCCCCTCCTGCTCTGGACCCATGGCCCTAGTCTGTCCCCACTCCCTCCCCCCATTACCTTCTATTCCACCATTCCAAGTTGGGCAAGAAATTGGACCCCAGATGCCCCATAGCCACGCCCTTTTAGCCCCTAGACACTGGGCTATGAGCTCCGTGATGGTGGGGACTTTGCATATTGGGAGCTTGGAACAAGGCCTGGCATACAGGTGGTACTCCATAAGTGTGTGCTAGTTGAGCTAAATGCCACTAGTCACACCTGCACCCTGGCCTCACTCTTCCACCAGGCACTGAAGGTAAGAAGGCCAGGGTGCCTGGGCTGAGCCCCCTTTTCCGTCTGCCACCCAATGGGCCACCACAACCACACTCACCAATATAGAGGTTTCCTTGGTCCTCTGGGTCCTTGTAACTATACTCAGATAAATCCCAGTCCTTCCGCTGAATCATGTAGCTGTTTCCTTCAAAAGGATTTGGGGAGGGGATATGGTAGGAGTATAAGTCACTACCTCCTTCCTCCACCTTATCCAGCCCCCCCCCACTGGGGAAGGATAATCCTTTTTATTTGCAAGGGCTTCAACATTTGTAAATCACTTCTTCTTTATTTATATATATATGTATATACATAATTTTTTTTTTCAGACAGAGTCTCACTCTGTTGCCCGCACTAGAGTGAGTGCCGTGGCGTCAGCCTAGCTCACAGCAACCTCAAACTCCTGGGCTCAAGCGATCCTCCTGCCTCAGCCTCTCAGGTAGCTGGGACTACAGGCACGCACCACCATGCCTGGCTAATTTTTTCTGTTTTTAGTGGAGACGGGGTCTCGCTCTTGCTCAGGCTGGTCTCAACTCCTGAGCTCAAGCAATCCTCCCCCCTCGGTCTCCCAGAGTGCTAGGATTACAGGCGTGAGAAACAGTGCCTGGCCCACTTCCTCTTTATTTTAACAATGCAGTGAGGTAAAATGGTGACCTCATTTTGCAGATGAGAAAAGCAAGGCTCAGGGAGGGAAACTGACATGCTCACAGTCCCATGGGGAGCCAGTTATAGAGACATGGCTGCAATCTAGTCACCCAGGCTCCTGGATATTAGATACTAGATGGCATTTCCCTACTGTCTGAATGCTGAGGTCGGACACTGCACCATCACCTCCTTCTAGTCCCATCTCCAAACTCGGGCTGCCTACCTGGCCCCTGCTCCTCAGGCTATGCTGGAGAGGACCTGTGACCCTGCCAAGGTTCTACAGGGACAGGGGCTGGGAGGCAGGACCAGAGGAGGGGGCAGAGGCCTCAGCCTTAGGTGAGCCCAGAGCTGTGACTATGCCCCAGGCTGCCTGTTGGTCAAGAGGAGGTTCAGGGCTCCCTCTGCCCGCTGATTCTGCAACAGTAAGGGCTTGCTACTAAGGGGAGAGGAGTCGCTATGGTTACAACCCATGTCAGGGAGAGAGGCAAAGAGATGGAGGGAGTGTCAGCCATCAGATACCTGTGACACAGTGTATAGCACAGTAGTTACAAGCATGGGTCTTGATACAAGGAAATACCCTGCAGCCCCTAAAAGGATGGTCCTAGATGTACTGACATGAAAAAATGCCCATGACTTTGGATAAGTCAAAAAGAGAAAGTAGAAGAACAGCATATTAGTATGATTCTGCCTGTGGGGTTTTTTGTTTTTGTTTGTTTTTTAAAAAGATATCTATATATTCAAAAATAAATCTAGGCCGGGCACGGTGGCTCACGCCTGTAATCCTAGCACTCTGGGAGGCGAGGCCGGTGGATCGCTCAACGTCAGGAGTTCAAAACCAGCCTGAGCAAGAGTGAGACCCTGTCTCTACTAAAAATAGAAAGAAATTAATTCGCCAACTAAAAATATATACAAAAAAAGTTAGCCGGGTATGGTGGTGCATGCCTGTGGTCCCAGCTACTCGGGATGCTGAGGCAGGAGGATTACTTGAGCCCAGGAGTTTGAGGTTGCTGTGAGCTAGGCTGACGCCACGGCACTCTAGTCCAGACACCTAGTGAGATTCTGTCTCAAAAAAAAAAAAAAAGTCTGGAAGGATTCACAAGATACTGTTAACACTGGAAAGTGGGACAAGGGAGATGTGTGGGAGAGCAGAGGCACTTTTACTGTTTTACCAAATCCTACTGTACTATTTAGTAGTTGTACTGGGAACATGTTTTATTTTTAATATATTTTTAAAATTCTTTTATGAAATGAGGGAGTGAGGAGAGGGATTTAGTTTCCTTGTTTATTTATTTTTCTGAGACAGTCTCACTCTGTCGCACTGGGTAGAGTGCTGTGGTGCCATCATAGCCCACAGCAACCTCAAACTCCTGGGCTCAAGTGATCCTCCTGCCTCAGCCTCCCAAGTAGCTGGGACTGCATGTGCGCCTGGCTAATTTTTCTATTTTTAGTAGAGACACTGTCTTGAACTCCTGAGCTCAAGCAATCCTTCTGCCTCGGCCTCCCAAAGTGCTAGGATTATAGGAGTGAGCCACCACGCCTGGCCTATTTTTAAAATAAGTTTTTAAATGGTTAAACTGAAGTAAGATGGACCTAAATTCCAATCCAATCATAACTTACTGTTGGACTTAGTTAATTTACTTCTCTAAGGCTCAGTTTTCTTTTCTATAAGACGAATATAATAATACTTGCCTCCTAAGAGTATTTTGAGATCGATTGGGATAGTATGTGGAAGGCCCCTGGCACATAGCAAGTGCTGTAAAACAGTGGAGGTCATGGTGCTTGCTGATATTGACATGGGGGTCCTGGCTCTTTTGCCCCCCATGTGGATGGTCTGGCCTGGCTGTCCCAGCAGCTAACTGGGGTGGGTGGTCTCTGCTCCTCCTCCCTTCCCCCACAGTCCCCACCTTTCCAGTTGTAGGCACCGGGGGCACCGAAGTACACAGTGCTCTGGGTGAAGCCGCCGCTGGTGCCCAGCTGGCACATGCCCGTCTCCAGGTAGTCGGTGTTGCTGTTGCACATCTCGTTGTGATAGGTCTGCCAGTCGTCGCTGGGGTCCAGCTCTAGGTCGTTGCCTCGCACGTAGCACTTGCCCACCATGCGGCGCTGGTCCTCCGCCCCTGACCACAGCACCTGAGTGTAGCGGTGGGCACAGACCTGGGGACCCCCCCAACACACGCAGCCTTGGTCAGGAGCAGGGACCCAGGGCCAGCTGTCTCCTTCGCCCTGTGCACCTCTGGCTTTGCGGGAGAGGAGTTGAAGGCACTCTCCTGGCTTCTCTTTCTTCCCACAGTGAAACTTAAGCCTGCGTCTCCTTTCCAGAATTCAGAAATCTGCTCTGAAGGTCGGGAACACTTTTTGGAAAGGCAGTTTGGATTTGAGAATGGCTTAGAGATCTTGGGAAAGAGAACTGGGGGAAGGATGAGGGACTGTGGGGCTCAGGCTCTTGGGTCTCAAAGAGGCTGTTTACAGAGAGATTAGGAACCTGCTTCTCTGCTGTGAGCCTGTCCTTTCATTGAAAGGACCATTATTAAAAGAATAACAATATGATAGTAACAATAATAGCAGCAGCTACCCTTCCTGAGTGCTTATTCTATGTCAGGCACAATTCTAAGCCCTCCACGAATTAGCTTTTAAGCCTACTAACAACCCTATGGTGGAGGGACAATTATTTTCTCCATTTCGGATAAAGAAACTGAAGCGCAGGGAGCTTAGTCACCTGCCTAAGATCTCACATGGAGAGACAGACAGAGTATCCACATCAAGGCTCAGCTCTTAGGCAGTCTGCCGCGCTGCCTCACGGGGGAGTCTGTGCACAGCTTCTTGGGGCACACTGTAGGTGCTTAATATAGATTTCCTAGGCAGATCAGTGGATCAGAACAGGGTGTTTTAAAACAGCCTGGGGCCAGACAAAATCCAGAAATAGACCTAGTTCTTGTTTACTTGTTTTCTGTGTCCCCTCCCTGCTGTGAGAGCCAGTAGCATAGCACCTGAGCTGTCCGAAGCCACTGCTAAGTTTCTAGTGTTTGGTACACAGTAGGTGCTCACTAAATACTTGTTGAATGAATGGATGGATGGGTGAGTAGATAATTGGTAAAGGACCCAGTGTCTAGAATTGCTTTAAATAGACTTCTAAACCCACAACCTTCTATAACAGGGGACTTGAAAAGGCATTTTGGTGAACTAATGCAAACCCAGAGCTTAAAACGGTATTCAAAGGTGACAGAAATCGCGGCAGTGAGGGCTATGGGGGAGGTAGTTGATTGGAAGGGGGCACAAGGGAACTTTCTGGAGTGATATACATGTGCTATATCGTTAAAGGGTGTTGGTTACATAGGTATATACGACTGTCAAAAATTCACTGCAATTTAAAATGTGAGCATTTCACTGTATATGAATTTTACATCAATTTAGAAAATGAAGAGAAAGTATCCATCTGGGACCCATAAATTGAGACCTCAGGGGACACCACCAAAGAATGTGGTGGGAGGTGACAAGTGACATCAGGGAGTGGCACCCAAACCAGAGCGGACTGAGCTGGGTCAGCAGGGCTGTGCCTCTTCCGGCAGCCAGCCTCCCAGGAAGGAGCGCCAGCCAGCGAGAGCCGCCTGGGGCCTTCTCTGCCCTTTCCTCCTTGCAGTTCCCTCGGCTCATTCCCACGACGGGTGAGCACCCAGGGTGGGTACGGGGAGGAAGTGGCTGGTGGCTGAGTCAGAGAGGACTCAGGCCGTGCCTGGCCCTGGGAGAGCACCAGACACCCCCGTCCCCAGGGGCTCAGGGAGCAAGGGACACAAGGCCAGAGACACGGACATTTGCACAGGCCCCAGGACACATACTGAGGACCCCTCTGCTGCACTCCGCTTTCCTCTCGGCCCCTGGCAGATGAAGGAGAGAGCTGGGTGGGGGTGGAGGAGCCGATGCTGAGCACCCACTTACCAGGACTCTGCCTGCAGGTCCCTGGCTGGCCACAGTCACCCCAAGCCACATGTCCTCAATAATGTGATGGTCAGGGTCACCTGTAGGCATGGAAGGATCGTGAGCCCGGGCACCTCACTCCATACCCCAGTGCCCAAAGCCACCAGAGGGCAGGGCTTGGTTGACTTGGGCCCTCCCCCCAGCAGGACAGACCTCCCCGCATCCCTCCTCCAGCCCATTATCACTGAGTGAGCTCTCCGGTCCCACACAGTTCCACTCTCGCCAAGCTCTCTTCCCAGCTGGACAAGAAGTGACTAGAAACTGTGCCTTGTATCTCCTCCACCTCCTTCTCCCTGTTTGCCCCTCCACCAGGCCTCCAACCCAGCACTGGTGCCCAGCCCCTTCCCCTCACTTTTCTCTGTGATGTCCAT
>CAUYRT010056741.1:0-30867 GCA_963574885.1 Lepilemur ruficaudatus | reverse complement strand
TAGTAAAAATAGAAAAAATTAGCTGGGTGTGGTAGTACTGGCTTATAGTCCCAGCTACCTGTGAGGCTGAGGCAGGAGGATTGCTTGAGCCCAGGAGTTTGAGGTTGCTGTGAGCTAGGCTGAAGCCACGGCACTCTAGCCAGGGCAACACAGTGAGACTCTGTCTCAAAAAAAAAAAAATTAAAAAAAAATATGAACAACAGGAAAGAAGAAAGGAGTAACAGGTTCCAGGTAAGTCCAAAACCCAACAGGGAAAATAACAGTAAGTCTTAAAGTTGGTGAATACTCTCCTCTAACTCCATATCCTGCTTTCTGATCTACTGGGTAATAAAGCCCTTCTGAGCCCTACAAAACAAGGCAGGAATGTATCACCCATGGCATCAAGTCTCAGCCCAACTGAAGACCACTGGGAGTCACCAAATATTCAAAGTTAAATCAATTTTAAAGTTTTCCTAATAAAAATGTATGCAATATATCAGTCTTTAAACCAGCCCCAAAGAGATTAGGGACTGAGTCATTCCATTTACAACAACAACACACAAAGAGAAATTCACAATAGAAAACTCTTTTATAAAGCAAGCTGCCCACATGTATTTAAATAGAGCTGGGAGTTAGGAAAACTGTAATAAGTACCCAAATGTCTAGGAGCACAACTATAGAAGTCAATTATACCATCCCTCCTCATGTCCAGAAGGGATGAACCACTTTCACAAAATGAAACAATTCAGCAATTGAAGCTCACAGGGTTGGAGAAGCATTTATTCCAAGCTTGTGATTCAAGAGTACAATTCTGACATCTTAAAAAATCCTCGTTTTTTTTTCATATTAATTCCATATACGTATTCACTGATCTTCTACTACTTTGCTTGGCACTGAGGATATAGCCGTGAACAAGGTGGAAATAATTTCTACTCTTATCAAATGGTGTTCTGGTAAGAAAGACAGACAACATACAAATACACAAGTAATTTTAAAAGTTGCAGATTATGATATATGTTGTGAAGGAAACAACCAAGTAGCTGAGACTATGTGGTGAGATTGTGTGTTAACAGAGGAGGAATTGGAAGGTACTATTAAATACTTTACATGGAATGAGTGAACAGACCTCTCTGAGAGGTAACATTTGAGTTCAAACAAGATTGCTGGTTAGAAGCTGCATATTGGGAGAATTCCAGGCAGTGGGAATATCATGCACAACGGCCTTGGGTCACAGAAAGTCTTGTCCAATTTGAAGAATGAAAGAAACAGAAGACAGTGTGCCTAGAGCTTAGTGAGTAAGAGGGTACTGAGAGATGTGGTTGAACTGGTAGCTGAAGGAAGATCATGCAGGACCTTGGAGTTCATTGCAAGGGTGATGCGTAGCCACTGAGGAGTTTTAAGCAGATGAATGCTACAATCCAATTTACATTGAAGAGGGTTACTCTTGATGGCAGTGGAGTCAAACTGGATGTGGTGAGACCAGGCACATACCAGTTGTTCAGGTAAGCAATAATGATGGTCTGGACTAAGATGGAGCAACACAGATGGATTTGAGATATATTTTAGAAACAGAGTTGAAAAAGTCTGCTTTGGGTTAGATGTGGCTTTAAGATAAAGGAAAGATAAAGAATGACTTCTGGGCTTCTAGATGAGCAACCAGCTGGTGCCATTTCCTGAGATGGGTCAGACATTCAGGCACCCCAGCTTAGGGACTTGGAGTACAGGGAAAACCAAGAACTCATTTTGGTGTAAGATTTCTGCGAGACATCCAAGTTGAGATGCAAAATATATAGCTGTATAAGTGAGTCTGAGTTTAGAGGTGAGGTCAGCTCTGAAGAAAAAAAAGAAAAAAAACCCATGTATATAACCATGTGGATGGGCCAATTCCCTTACTCTTCAAAAGTTTGGACAAGTTCTCAAGGCAGAATCTTAGAGGTGACATATCTCTATTGCACTGGGAATTACTGTGTTATATGTGCACACAGTGTCTTAGCATACACAAGTTATCAATTACAGAATGTGTAAGAAGTGTCAGGCACTCTATTTACATTAGCTCCTTTAATCTTCAAAATGTTATGAGGGATACAGGGAAAATACGAGCACATCTAGACGGCAATTTAGGGAATGAGAACTCAGAGAGATTAATTAGATGGTCTCCCTACAGACACACAGCTGGTATGAGGAAAAGCTAGGAGGAGAATCCAGGCCTTCCTGATTCCAGGGTCATGCTCCTGCCCTCAGGGACCCCTCTCCTCCCAGTAACAATCTCATATCTACTCCTCATGGGAGAGCAATTTCTATAGTATTCTAATAGTAGAGGTGCTGTGTGCATTGAAACACTGAACCATTTTGAGCCTCCATTACTTTACAAAATGATCTACCAACTATGCAGAATGAAGATGGGAAATATAGGAAATATATCAAATAGAGCATATATAATATAAATTCTATAAAATATATAATTATATATACACATATATATCTTTAAAATGGGGTATTGTGCAACCATTCAAGAGGATTGTAAAGATTATTTTGGTTTCTAAGGATTTTAAATTATAAGATATTTTGAATAAATGAAAGTACAGAATATTGTATGACACTCACATACACACTACCCATATTTACCAGATGTTAACATTTGGCCTATTCACTGCAAGTATCTTTTCTTGTTTTAGGAAAGAAAACACTGTGGAACTACAGGTGCAGCTAAAATACCACTCTCTGACCCCAACAGGTTGAAGGCAAATCCTCCACAAGACTCCCCTCAGGTCAGCTGTCAGCTGCAAGACTCCAGTCCACCTGCAACTCTGACCAACTGGCTAAAAATTTAGGGTTTCTCTGACTCTGTCAGGTTTGATAATTCATTAGAAGGACTCACAAAGCTCATAGAATCATTCTATTTATGATTACAGCTTTATTATAAAGGATACATGTAGGGAGGACCAGTTAAATGAAGAGATGCATGGAGCAAGGTGGAAACACAGAGCTGCTGTGCCCTTTCCTCTTGAAATCAGGGTGCGCCACCTTCCCAGCACTTTGACATATGATTATCAACCAGAAAGCCCCACTGAGCTTTGGATCCAGAGTTTCCTTGGACAGTTTCATTACGTAGGCATGATTGATTGAGCACGCGATTAAACTCAATCTCTACCCACTTTCTCCTCCCTGAAGGTTGGGCTAGCTCAGGGTCTCAACCCCCTAGTTAGGTGGTTGGGCTTTCTGGTGACCAGCCCCATCCTGAAGCTGGGAGGCCTCCATTCCAAAAATGCTAGGTGCTCATCTTGAATCATCTCATTCACATAACAAAAACATTCCTATCACTCAGGAAATTCCAAAGTTTTTTGAAACTCTGTGCCAAGAATCCTGGACAAAAACCAGACAGACCCTTTATTACACAACAATTCCCTAAATAAAACTCCTGCACAAAAATCTCTGTCTTAGAGTCTATTTCCAGAAAACATGATCTAAGACAGTTGTTGCCAGGGGTGGTTCTAGGAAATGCAAGTGCTCATTTAGTCCTTGATACTCTGTATTCTGTGGAGAGGAGGGGAGCCCATGGGCAAGGCCTTCACTGGGTTGGGCTCTGCCTGCACAACCTCAGCTAATACTGGTGTGATTGCTCAACCATGACATTCTAGCTTGACACCTGACACTCAGAACCGCTCTTGGACCTGGAATAGTCCTGGGCTGATTAGTTTTAGATACTAACTATAATGGCTAAAATGAAGGAGTATGGAGCTGTTGCCCCTCTCATAGTCAAGCCTACCTACATGTGAAGAAAAGGAAGATGACTTCCCTTTCCAGCAGCCACTTACCTGAGTGTTTCTGGGAGTCATGCACATTCAGTTTTGGTACATGGGCATGTTCTGGATTCCATGAAATGCATGTTATTCTCCAACCCTGTCTCTTCACCCAGATTGTCATCTGGGGCACACAACTCATGTTCTATCCAGATGTCTCAGACATCTCATCCTCAACTTGTTCCCCAAGATGAAGTCTTCATGCAAATTTCCTTCTTGTCTTTTCTCTTTCATCATCAACACAGTCACCTCAGCCAGAACCTTGGTGTCACTTTGGTGTCATCCTTGGATCCTATCTCTCTCACCTCCTGTCTATATCAAGCACCTGACCTGTCAGTTTTACCTCCTAAGTGTTTCTCAGACACCACTGCCCTAACGTCAGCCACCTTCATCGCTTCTTTGGGCTGGAAGAAAATAAATGCTTCACTTGTCTGCCTTCCACCCCTTTTGTTTTCTCCAAATATAGACTTGAGAGTGATGCACTTGAAATATAGATCCAATGACTGCCCTTTTTGCCCTTGTTTTTCTTTTTTCTTTTTTTTGCCAAAAATGTTATAAAATAATACCTGCTTTCCATATAAACTCAAATAATACAGAGGTATAGATGGTAATAAAAGAAGTCTCCATGGTTTTTTTCCTCCTTTTCTCACCAACATCTCCTCCCTTCTCATTGCTTCTAAGAACTGCACCTCCTTCAACTCCACAAATTAATAAAATCCCCCTTGTCCCAGGAGCTTCTGTTTTCTTCCTCGGTCTCTCCTTTCAGGTTACAATTACTCAGTTCACATTGAAAGTCCTTTCCTGTGATTTTTGGACTCAGGCTCAAAGAATGGAGTTGACCTCTCTTCATGGCTGGAGTTGTAAGACACAAAATATGGTAAGTTGCATGTCTAGACTTCTTGCCCATATGAGGGAAGAAGCAGAAGAAGCCAGTTGGCCAAAAAGGAAGGAAGAATGAAATTGTCACACACGGAGAAACAGTGATAAGCAAAATGGAGAGAAAGAGTCTTGTGTTGTTATTTTCTTACACAAATAAGATCACACCATACAAATCATACAAATCATTTGTCTTAGTCTGTTTTCTGTTTCTATAACAGAATGCCGTAGACTGGGTGATTTTTAAAGAAAAAAAAATCTATTTCTTTCCTGGAGGCTGGGAAGTCCAAGCGCATGGCACCAGCATCTGGCATGGTTCCTCCCATAGCAAAGACATGACAGGGTGACAGAGCATGAGATAGAGGCACCGGGGGCTGGACTCGCTTTTTAACAACCCACTCCCATGATGACCAACTCAATCCAGTCATAGCGACACTACTTCATGAAAGCTCTGCCCTCAGGACCCAATCATCTCCCAACACTGTTGCACCGGGGGGGTTAAGTTTCCAACACAAAACCTTCAGGGAACAGATTCAAACTGTAGCATTGTTCTTTCATCTTTTTTCCCCCCACTTAATGTATCTTGGAGCTCTTTCCATTTCCTTCTTTATGAAGGTACTTTTTTCTTTCAGTGGTTACCCAATACTTAACACTCTGACCGTTCCTTGGTTTAGCTAATTATTTCTAACCTACAGGCAATGTTGTTCTCAATATTTTGCTGTTATAGAGAATGCTATAATAAGTCCTTGTATAAATACATATTTTTTATTTAAGTGAGTCCCAAAAGGGGAATAATTATTCCCATTCTCCCAAACTCCCTCGTATTTCCAAGATAAAATTCATGCTTCGTAAAAGGGCAGATGACACCACCATTCTCATTTTTCACCACTCCTAGCTTTCTGCCCTACTCTCTAGCAATACAAATTGCTTGAAGCTGCCTGCACCTACACCATGCCTCTCTTACTCTATGCCCCTCTCCACCCATCTTGGCTTAATTAACCCTTATTCATTCTTAATGACTCAGTTCAGGTGTGAAATCCTCCTGGGAACAGTTCCACACCATTTTCATCTTTGCATGTGCCACATTGTATCCGACTGATTTATTTATATACCTGTTTTCTCCCCTGGATTGTGAATTCCTCCAGGTCAGGAACTAAAGACAGTACTTTTGTCTTCTTATTTTTATATCTGAAGTGTTTAGCAAAGTGTCTGGAGCATGGTATGCAGTCAGTTACAACTGAGTGAGTGAAGGCCTACACCGATAAATTTATCAGATCCTACACCCTCGCTCTCATGCACGTTGATTCCTTTTGAAAGTTAATGGATCTGCTATATTTCTTTTTCTCTAATTAATAATAATACCATAAATACACATACACTCACACACATACACACATATGCACCATGGTATATACATATCTATATGGTATCATTCATCTAAAGATTTCAAAGACTTTTCTTTTATTTCAATATTATCTCATTAATTAAATAACTCTGTTCAGTTATTTTGTCTCTAGAGGTGGCTGGGGGTAAAAATGTCATGCCCAGTCTAAAATCAAGGAAGGGGTGGGGTGGGCAGAGGAAATGACTGATGAGCTAATGGTGAGGTCAAGAGAAGTGCCGCCTGCTTACACACGTGTGTTTGCTTCTTTCCTGCCCTAAGAACACACGCAAGGCATCCTCCCTTGTAATTAAACTCCCCAGCGTTAACATCCACACATTGCACTATTGCAGAAACTTCCATAGCAATACCATAAAGCCAAGACATTGCTGCGGGTCCTCGAATAAAGTTATTTTGTTTAATGTTGTTTCTTTACAGCATTGATGAGAAAAAAATAAGTGGATTCCCAGTGGAGCCACTGTCTGTGTGGGGTCTGCACATTCTCCCCACGTCCGCGTGGTCTGACAGTTTCCTCCCATATCCCAAAACTGTTCACATTAGACAAATAGGGTAAATCAGTGTGTCTACACTGTTCCGGTCTGAGCGAGTGTGTATGTGCGTGTGAGGATGCCCTGTGATGAGATGCTGTCCTGGTCAGGGTGGGTTCCCGCATGGCACCCTGAGCTGCCAGGGCAGGCTCCAGCTACCAGAGACCCAAAGCCGGAATAGTGAGGTGATTAATGGTCTTACTTCTTTTTTTATTAACCTTTCTTAAATGTATTTATAGCTCACATTTTTTTTCAATGTTTAATATTAGAAGCATTGTGGTCTTTCTTCAGAAGTTTGGTGATGTTTTTATGACCAGAAATATGCTGTCGGAACTTAACGTTTGTTTATGTCCATTAGCCTATGGTAAAATCGGTGTCGGTATGCATTCTTTCGCTTAAAGTCTCAGTTCCAAGAAACTATTGAGGACGTTAAGTGAGGACTCACAGTACTTTCCCACAATTGCTGTTAGGGATGAAACGCAACAATGGACAGATATCCTGATATTCTAAAAAAAAAAAAAAAAATCATATCCCCTGGCTGGGACATGCATTCAAGACGGAGATAAAATAAAGCCCTAAGGCTTTTTATCTAGAATACTTAACTATTTTGTACTAAAGACATTGTCATGGGAGAGAATCTTTTCCCTTGTCTGTCTGACTCCTGCTGTGCAGAATTTCCAATTAAGTTTTTTCAATTTGATTTAATTTCTTGGTAACTGGCACCACCCGCTACATATGCATCTCAAACAAAAGATAGTTATTGTCTACATTAATAAGGTGTTTTGCAACAGAATAAATATTTAGTACTAGAAAGAAAATGATACAACAAATACATTGTTTTAGTTTTGTATTTTCTTTTGGTTGTCGAGCTAATTACCTTAGTTGTGGTCTTCACTCTTGAAGACAATAATAACAACAATAGCTATCACTTTCAGTGTCCCTTCCTTGTCCTAGGCCCTGGGTTAGATGACATACTGGGTCAGCTCCAGGCCTCGTGGTTCTGAAGGGTAGGCATTATCAACCCTGTTTCACAAATCCTGAGTGCAAGAGAGGTTAATATCTCACTCGAGGTCACACAGGTTTTTTTTTCTTAAAAAAAAAAGAAAAAAGCCAGTTCTAGAACATGGATCTGCAAGAACTAGAAGCGCATATTCTTCTCCTAACCAGACTCTCCTATAAGTGCTTTTAAGCCATAAAAGGGACTGTTGACTCAGGCTCCCTGGTGTAAGATTCAAGACCTACAAATTTAAACCTAGCTGGGAATTGGAAATACACTTTCATTTATTGCTGCTTTAATCCAAGAAGAGGCTTTTACTTAAATATTAAGGCTTGGGGATAGTAGCACAAATAGAAACAGGTAATGAATATTCTGATTGTTCTTCTGTCCCCACTTGCATTAACCTGCACCGAATTTTTAGCTGGGCCATGTTCCCCAAGTGCTATGATTACACTTTACGTGTTACTTCTAATTCCAATAAAAGGCTAATTTCCAACAATAACTACCCATGGTTAAACGTTACCCCTAAGGAGTGTCTAATGTTCCTTAGGAGCAAAACGCCCACAAAGTCACCCCCTGAGGTTGCGTGCACTTTTCTTTTCACAATTGAGATTTATTAAACTATACCGATGCACTAAATTGTGCCCATCTCAAGAGGGATTTTTAAAGTATATATATCCAAGAAGTGTATTTGAGGTGATATAATTTCAATGATTAAACACATTGACTTTGGAGGTAAACAAATGTGTCATCTAGTAGGTTCTGTGATCTTGAGCAAATTATTTAACTTCTCTGAGTCTCAGTTTCCTCTTCTGGGTCAAAGTGAGTTTTTTGTTTTTGTTTTTATTTTTACAGATAATTGGCTTCTTTACAAACCTCTCACTGAAAGTGCCCTCTAAAGAATAGGTCTATATCCTAAATATAAAACAACAACAATAATAATACATTCTAAATAATCAATTTCTGAGCTATGTGTTATAAGTCACATATTCTAGATGAGGCAGAGCCAGGTACATGACAGGCCTTGTAGGCACCGGACACGGAGTGATGTCCCTCATGGAACTTACATTATAGTGAGGCAGACACATCAAAAAAATTAAATAAATTCAATAATAGTAGATTGTGATATAGGCTAGGGAAGAACCAAACAGGGTACTGGAATCTAAGATAATAGAAGATCTATGTTAGATTGAGTAGTCTCTGAAGAAAAGACATTTAAGCCTAAAAGCTCCATTTTTAAATGGGTTAAAGGCATCATCATGTTTCACCTTCCCAAGTTCCACATCAATGGCACTTGCTGTGCTCAACATTACACATCCTCCGCTCACAGTGGTCCCAACAGACGACAGCCAAGACTCTGCAGAGGGCGTTGGCCTTCCAAGATTTATCTGTTCTGCACTGTAGCATTTCTTCTTTCCCTTGAGAAATAGTCCATGAGTTTTACAGGCACTTCCTTGGGAGGATAATTCTGCCCCTTGTTAATGGGAAGCTTTGCTTGGTAGTTACTGAGTAACTGCCACCTATTGACTTCTTTGTATAAAATGTTAAATATAAGTTAATTTGGGGGCAACCTTTTAGTCTATGGAGATACAAAGAAAACCACACAGACCATGAGTTATGTCCACTAAACGCAGCAATTTATAATATTTATTCATAGTGTAAGCACTGGGGCAAGTCAAAGGAAGTGAGGAAGTGGACCCAGAGGGTATCGGATGCCCCAGTTCAAACATGTTATTTCTTCTCTTTCCTTGATTTTTTCCTTTGTCCTGCGCTTGAATGAACTGAATGCCTGTACTCAGAAAGATGCTGTCTCTGCCCATATAACATGTGTTAACAAAGAGATAACTGATACTAAACGTGGAGGTAGGTAGCACAAATGTAAAACCAATGTAGAATTTTTCTGGTTAAATTAAGTTTTTAAAACAAATTGGAAAACTGGAAATACTTATACGATTATCTTTTTGCTACATATTTAGCTGATGAACATAAATGTATGCACATATATAAGATATTTAGGCAAATAACTTTAAAAACATGCATTCAAAATGTGTGCACATAGGAACTCTTTATTGACGAATCATTTGTTGTCTTAGCATAGCTGCTTGCCCTTGGGGCTAACAGCCAAAAACTATTAATACTTGCCATGGGAAAAAAAACAATTTTAAAACTCATTCATTATGCCTAAAATTTACATTTTTATTTTTATTCTACTCCTTGATTGCAGTCTATTAATAAATGAAAATGTGCTTGCATGTTTAAGTATTTCAGAATTTCACAAGCTTTGTTTGCAAAGAAGGCAAAGCCCGGTCAACAATTTAATTTACTAGGGAACAGTCAGGGGAAAGGCTTTATTAAATAAGAAATTATCTTTGAAGAAATAGTTGGAGATCAATAAATGTATTTCGTGCCTGCTGAGGACTTTTTCTCTCTTTCTTTTGAATTTAATTTATGTTTTTATCAAAGTAAAATACAGCTCTTTAAAACTCAAAAAACACTACAGTTTATAATGTGGAAAGCAGTTCATTACACCACTGTTCCCACTCCTGAAACATTTAATGTCTTGACTTTTTTCTTCTTGAATTTATATTTGTATTTCTAAGTAGTATACTTACAGTGTTTTTAAATTTTTTTCAATTTTAGAAATTAATTCTTGAATTTAAAATAAAGACAGATTTACTTCTTCCTTTACAATCTTTATATTTTTTTATTCCTTATTTCTGGCTTATTTCAACTGATTAGGACTTCGTGTATCAAGCTGAAAGAATTTTGCCTTGCTCTTGATCTTAGAAGTAGAGCATTCATTGTTTCACCCTGAAGTAGAATGTTAACTGTAGGGCTTTGTAGATTCCCTTTAACAGGCTGAGGAAGTCCCCTCTTTTCCCAGCTTTCTGAGTTGTGTTGGCGTTATTGTTTTAAATCATGGATGAGTATTGAATTTTTTTTTTTTTTTTTTTTTTGGAGACGGAGTCTCACTCTGTTGCCCTAGCTAGAGTGCAGTGGCATCAGCCTGGCTCACTCACTGCAACCTCAAATTCCTGGGCTCCAGTGATCCTCCTGCCTCAGCCTCCCAGATAGCTGGAACTGCAGAGGCACACCACCACAACCCGCTAATTTTTCTATTCTTTGTAGAGACTGGGTCTCACTCTTGCTCAGGCTGGTCTCAAACTCCCAACCTCAAGTGATCTTCCCGCCTCAGCCTCTCACAGTGCTAGGATGACAGGCGTGACCTACCATGCCTGGCCCAGTATTGACTTTGAGGGCCAGGCACAGTGGCTCACCCTGTAATCCCAGCAATTTGGGAGGCCAAGGTAGGAGACTCACTTGAAGCCAGGAGTTCAAGACCAGTATTGACTTTGGTCACATTTTTTTTCTATATCTATTGAGATGATCATTTTCTATTTTAATCTGTAGATACGGTCAACTACATTGATTAATTTTAAAATGATAAGGTAACCACTGGGATATCATGTATGAGTCTTTTAAAAAGTATTCTGGATTTGAGCTATTAATATTCTGAAAGAATTTTTGTGTCTATGTTTATACAATATTAGTCTTTAGTTTTCTGTTCATGTAATATCTTTGCCAGATCTCAGTTATCAGAGTCATAAACTATGTCGGGAAGTATTCCTGTCTCCTCGAATTTCTGAATGAGTTTTTATAAGATTGATACTATTTCTTCTTTAAATCACTGATTGAATTCATCAGTGAAACCATTTGCCTAGAGGTTTTCTATGAGAAGATATTTAATTATAAATCCATTTTCTATAACAGGTATCAGATTATTTATGGTTTTTGTTTCTTCTAGTGTCCATGTGGATAAGCTGTGGTTTTTAAGAAATTTGTTATTTTTACCTAATTATTAAATTTATTGGTATACAATTGTTCCTAATATCTCCTATTACCCTTTAAATATCTGTAGAACCACCAGTGACTCCTCTTTTTCATTACTGATATTGGTGATTTATTTTCTCTATTTCTTTATTAGTCAAACAAAGAGTTTATGAATTGTATCAACTTAAGAAAACTATTTATAGATTTTTCTCTATTGTTTACCCATTTTCTATCTCATCGATTTCTGCTTATTTTTCTTATTTCCTCTCTTCCTATTTTGGACCTAATTTGTTGTTCTTATTCTAGTTTCTTAGGGTGGGAGCATAGAATTTGGAGTTTATGTTTTTCTAATACAAGCTTTTAAAGCTATAAATCTCACTCTAAACACTGAATTAGGTGCATCCCACACATTTTGTTATATTGTGTTTCCATTACATTACAAAATACTTTCTATATTTTCTTATTTTTTTCTTTGACCCATAGGTTATTTAGAAATTTGATATTGTTTCCAAATAATTGGGAATTTTTCCAGACATTTGCTATTATTGATTTCTAGTTTAATTTTTTTGTAATTAGAGAACATGGTTTGTCTGACTTGAATCTTTTACACTTACTGAAATTTGTTTCATGGCTCCAAATATGGTCTATCTCAGTAAAAGTTCCACGTATATTTGAACATCATGTGTATTCTGCTGTTGAGTGGAGTGTTCTGTAAATGTCAGTGAGGTCAAGTTGGTTGACACTGTTGTTCAGGTCTTCTCTACCCTTAACTGATTTTCTATTTGTTCTATCACTCTTTGAGAGGGGGCTGTTGAAATCTCTGACTATAATTATGGAGTTGTCTATTCTTCTTTGTAGTTGTATCAAATTTTTTGCTGCAAGTGTATTGAAGCTATGTTATTAAGCACATAAACATTTAGGAATGATATGCCCTTTTAATAAATTCACCCCTTAATCATTATAAAATGACCTTCCTTATTCCTGGGTAATATTGTTTGCTCTGAAACATACATCATCTGATAGTAATTCAACTACTCCAGTTTTCTTTTGATTTGTTTTAGCATGATATCATTCTTCATCCTTTTACTTTTCACCTGTGTAAGTTTTTATATTTAAAATGGTTTTCTCACTCCCCATCCCCAGCCATCAGCATCTGCTGCCTTGCCTTTGGGAAAGACTTGCATGCCTTAGAGGCAATGTTTCTCTCAATGCTCCTGCCTTGCCTTCAACTACGGATCCTCGGTTTCTAATCTGTCATGGCAGTCCACTCATGGCCATCGTGAATTGCTAAAAGTTCAGCTGGCTTGTTCCTCCTCCCATCTATGGCGTCCTTCTGACATCCTATCAGGAATGAAAGCAGGCATAAGTGTCTTCACTCCTGGAAAGAGCTTGTTTTGTTACTTCTTGGATTTTAGTTCATTTCCTCAACTCTCTAATGTGTTCAATAAACTCATGTTTTGTAGTTTACTCAATTTGTTTCATTGTTGGATTGATGCAATGGTCTCTTACAACTTTCTACATCCTAACCACAAGTCAAAGACTGAATTTTTTACTGGGGAAAGAGAAAACCAAGTTCTCTTCTTTCCTACTGCCTTGCAAGCCCCAGTGCTCCTAGCAAACATACCTTCTCCATCTTTCCTACACAGATACATCACATTTTTTGGACCAAATCAATATTTATGTTCACATCATTTTAACTCTGTAACTATTGTTCTTTTCTAAGCCATAATTACTTCCTTTTATACCTTTTTGCTTCTCCTTTTATACTGGACTTAATGGTTAGTGATAGAAATATAGAAAGTTAATCAAATCAAAAACAAGAGCTCCAGATTTTCACAGGGTTTTATAAACTATCATCACTGGAAAATCTTATTATTTTCTATATGTTCAAACACATCAAGAATCCTATTGGTTCTGTTTTCTCCTGGAGCCCTCAGTAATATTCTATTCTGGAATGCTTGGTCTAGCACCAGGGCACAGCTAACAACCAGGACTTTAGTTCACCTTGTCCCACACTGAATCCTTTGTCACCTTAATTCTTTGTCTTCGTTTTTCTTGGTTTCTTCTCTTGTTTTGGTGAAACACATCCACAGTAGTGTCCTGGGAAACGGTGTGTGGGAGGTGAAATTTTTAAGTTATTGCTGATGTGAAAATATTGGTTGATAGCTTGGCTGACTATGCCCTTCTACTTTAGACATCATTGTCCCTCTGAAGTTTGAAAGAATTTCTCTTTGCTTTCTAGCACTGCTAAAAATGTTGCATGGAAAAGCCCCATTTCATGCCAAGACCTATTTTTCCCCCCTCTCAAAGCTTTAAGGATCCTCTTTATCTGCAAATTTCTGAAGTTTCGTGATGAAATGCCTTGGTGAGCCTTTTTCCTGAGCATTTTAAATCTAGAAACCTATATCCTTCAGTTCTGGGATTTCTTTTTTCTTTTTTTTTCCCCCATACTTTCCTCTTTTGATTTTTTTTCTGCTCTCCTGTCTGTAGCATTACTACTTGGTTGTTGCACCAGCTTTTCTCTTTCTTACTCCTTCTTTGACATCTCTTTTTGTATGTACTTCCTAGGAGTACAGCTTTTTGATCTACTTACCAGGAGACTTCCTCAACTCTGTCTTCCAAACCTTCTCTTTCTCTCTCTGTCCCTTTCAAACTTTGCTGTGCTATTTTTAATATAAAAAGAAATGATCCTTTTAATAGTATTTTCTGTTTAATTGATGTGATATCTTCTTTCCTTTCTCTGAGGATATTTTAGAGTCTTTTAAAATTCCTTTTTACTTTGCTTCTCTTTGCTGTCTTTTAAAATTGCCTCTATTTATTCTAAGTTCTATTTTTTTTTAATTTAAATATTTTAGCCTCTTTCTTTCAGGTAAGGGGTTTTCTCAAATGTCTGTTTTATTCCTAGCTGTGCATTCATAATTAGAATAAGGCATAAAAACACTGTGTGGGTGGGGATTGCTGACTAGTGGGGCTGCTTCTTGGGCATTTCTATCCGTTTCTTAGGGGAATGTAGGCATGTCAGTATCTCTGTATATTTTCCCTCAGGTGTGTTGGTCCTGTAAAGAAATATCTCATCTCCTTCCTGGTGTAGACACAGATCTGGCTGCCAGCACGTGGGAACTGAATAAGGCGTTGATGGTAGAGGGACTTCGGGCTGAGTGTCTCACCATTCAGAATAGACTTTCAGCTAATGTTTTGCCCCTTTTCTGTCTCTGATGGCCCAAAGTCCTGAGTCTCTCTACATCTGTTACTCAGGAGGGTAAACCGCTATTGCCTGCTAGGCTAGGGGAGATTGGGGAAAGGATGCTGACTGAAAAAACAGGTAAGTGAGGCAACCTGGAGACCTAACTTGAAGCCAGCCCTGTTCACATCTGCCCCCACCTCTCACCTCGCCTTCCAAAACCCACCAGTGCCGCTAGTTCTTAAGGGGTTTTAATGAGAGTATCATTTTGCTTTTCATTGACACCCTTATCTAAGGGCAATTAGACGTTAGCTTTCCTACTCTACTAAGACCTGCCAATTATGCAGATCTCTTTATGAAAATGAAGCATGGAAACTTGTTTCGTTCTGATAGGTCAATGCAGCTGAGTTCTGATTGGCCAATACAGCTGATTCCTGATTGGCTGAATCAGGTGACCTCTGATTGATTGATTTCCAAGCACAAAAACCAGAAGTCTCAGTCAAATGTTTCAGACTGAGGGGTCCACGGGAGGGGTAATGTGGATCTGCCCGCAGTTTATCAGTGCGCCCACAACAGAAACTGATTTGGCTGTGACACTTTTACATCTTTCTGAGAACACAGCTGGGTGACTGCTCCCTCCCCAGCCACTCCCGCCTGGTTCTGTTTTAACTGAGCACCTCATTGAGCCACAGGGAGCCCATTTCGTCAGTCTGCCAGGGCATACTTTAACAGGCTTAAGGCAATTGCTCTCAAAATCCCAGCAAGATTTTTTTTGCAGATACAGATAAGCTTATTCTAAAATTTACGTGCAAAGGCAATGAACTAGAAGAGCTGAAGCAATTTTGAAAAAAACAAAGTGAATCAGTCTATCTGATTTCCAACTTATTATATAACTATACTAATCAAGACTGTTTGGTGGTGGTATAAGAATAAACACATAGATCAGTGGGACAGAAGAGTAAACTCAGAAATAGATCCACACAAATATGCCCAACTGATTTTTGGCAAAGGTGCAAAAGCAATTCGATGGAGGAAAAATAGCCTTTTCAGCAAATTGCACTGGCACAATTAGCCATGCACAGGCAATAAACATACAAGAAGAAGATCAACTTAATTCTCACATCTAATTTTAAAAATTAACTCAAAATGGATCACAGACTTAAATGTAAAATGTAAAACTAAAACCTTTGCAAGAAAACAGGAAAAAGAAATCTTCGGGATCCCAGACTAGGCAAAACGTTCATAGAATTGACACCAAAAGTACAATCTGTAAAAGGAAAAATTGATAAGTTGTACGTATTTCATCACAAGGAAAAACTTTTGCTCTGTGAAAGATCCTTTAAAGAGGATGCAAACACAAGCTATAGACTGGGAGAAAAGATTCGCAAATTACATATTTGACAAAGAAATAGCATCTAGAATATATATAAAGAACTCTCAAAAAAACCCATAAATAATTCAATTTAAAAATGGACAAAAGACATGAAGAGACATTTCAAGGAAGAAATGTACAGTTGGCAAATAAACACATGAGAAGCTGTCAACATGATTACCTATTAGGGCAATACAAATTAAAACTGCAATGAGATATCACTACACTTCTATCAAAATAGTTAAAACAAAAAATAATGACAACACTAAGTGCTGGCAAGGATCACTCATATATTGCTGTTGGAAATGTAAAATAGTACAGCCCCTCTGGAAAACAGTTTAGTAGTTTCTTTAGAAATTCAACATGCAATGAACACATGACCCAACAACTGCCCCCACTGGGCATTCATCTCCAAGAAATAAAAACTCATGTTCACAAAAAAGGAAAACCTGTGCACCAATATTCATAGCATCTTTGTGATAGTCCCAAACGGGGCGTGATGCAGATATCCTTCAATAGGCAAATGGCTAATCCATGATACACGCATGCCATGGAATGCTATTCAGCCATAAAAACAAGCAAGCTATTGATACATGCAACAACTTTCAGAGGATTATGCTGGGGGGGGAGGGAAGGCAAACCCAAAAAGTTGCATATTGCATAATTCCATTTATATGACATTGCTGCAAAGACGAAATTGGAGAGAGAGAGAACAGTGGTTGCCAAGGATTAGGGAAGGGGTTGGGGCATGAGGGGGAAGTGGATGTAGCTATAAAAGGGCAAACTGAGGGACCCTTGTAGCCACAGAAATGGTCTGTATCTTGATGGTGCCAATGTCAATGTCCTTCTGTGAAACAGTACAATTGGCAAGACATTATTGTTGGAGGAACTGGGTGAAAGGTACAGAGATCTCTCCATATTATTTCTTACAACTGCCCACGAATCTACAATCATCCCAAAATAAAATGTTTAGTTTTGAAATGAAAGCAAAAACTAAACAAAAATAATATTTCTAGATAATTTGGAAATTTTATAGTTTCTATAAATAAATCAGCACTAAATTCAATTCATCTCTTCCTTTAGATTCTAGTGTATGAGAACAGATGCTAGAGCCTCACCTCTAAGCTTAAATGAGTTGTAATTCAGTGAGCTTCTAGCAGGTTAGGAGGTCCACAGCAAGAGTCCTGGGCACTGTACCTGTCTTGGCATTACCCCGTGCTCAGATAGGCCAAAGCCCAGGTGAGAGGCAGGCTCAAGGTCTGCAATTGGAGAAGCAGTTGGTACCTCCTTTGTCCTCAGACTGAAGCCACTTTCTCCACTCCAGCTTCCCCAGAGAGCCCTGTACTCTGGGGCTTAGTTGTCCCCTGCCTGCCCATTAGTAAAACCAATGGTTTGATTCCCATTTGTCTCTCGACTTTCTGTGAGTGTGTCCATTCTCAAGGAGAAGAAGGACGAATTCATTCAGCCCTACCCTTCGATTCCATTAGGAGATGCTGAGGTTGGGACAGTGGCATCTTCCAGGATGGCTGGGGGGTACTAGATTCCCACAAGGAGGCCAGAGCAGAAGCACATACCCAAGAGAGGCTGTTGGGGTGCCTAGAAATAATTGGAAAGCCATTGGACCTTTCTTATCCAGTAAATGACAAATTTGGGCTGATAAGTCTACCTGTTTTTCCTACAGCTCTACTTGTGAATAAAGACATGGTCTTGTGAGCTGATTACCCAGAGTCTGTGGTCCTTAGTGAAACATAAATGAGGCTCCAAATCATGCCATGGATCTTCCCGAACCCCCAGTGCATGGTACCAGGACTCCTGCAGAGACTGAACACAGTTCCATCAAGCTTTTCCAGTGTCGGGTTCTGGCTCCTCCTTCTTCCCCACTGCACACACCTCCGTCTGTCATAGGCAGTTTGCTTCCAAGCCATTGCTAACCTCTGCTTTCACTCGGATAAGCCCGTTAAGTTCTCTAGTTCACTGCCTGATCCTGTGTATTGCCATGCTCATTCGCTCGCTTGAGCTTCCCTGCCATTGGCTGCTAACTGGAGCCATCTCAATGAGCCCCTCAGTTTGCATGCCATAGCTCCCTGCTTCCCATGACGTGAGGCCTGGAATCCAGGGCCTAGGGGGCTAGACAGGACACAAGCAACCACAAAGGAGCTTTTCTGGCAAGATGGCCTTTAAAAAATTTGACTGTCTTCCAGCATGGCCGCATGTCCTTGTGATTCAGCCCAACTGTCCAGTTGTCTTAGTATCCATGTGGCCTGTGGGGTGAGGAGGTGATCCCTGCCCACTGCCAGGAGCTCTGCTGGCCCCTCCCTAAGACCACAGCCTGCCTTGCTTCCTCCCTTCACTCTGAAGGCCGTGCCTGCTTCCTGAATCTCACAGAATCAGACACGTGAGCACCCCTCTCTAATTTGGCTGTCTGCAAACTTTTTGAAACCACTATCCTACCAGCAAAGCAATTTCAATTATGCATCCCCAAGAAATAAACAGCTATACTAACCTGTACATTGTAATATCATTGAAAATGAAAATTTCAAAAGGACAAGTTGGAAAAACAGAAATCCTAACACATTTTTCTTTCACTTGAGCAGATCATTCTGTGTGTATACATGTGGGAGAGGCCGTGGCTCTTGCCTGCTAAACCCAGTGGTTGAAACACCCTAAGTCATTTCACAAGGGCTTCAAGCAGGTATCGTGTGGATTTTGTTAGATATTGACCTTTACCCCAAGGAAAAACTTATACGGTAAAAAGAGCCCTACCCCCATCCCACCTTCGGGTTGCGTGAACCTCACTCTATTCAGTTGTAAAATCGCCCTCAGGATTGGATGCTTTTAAGAACACTTTCTATGTCTAATACTCATTAGATATCTACATATCTACTAATAGACTGAAAGGTTTGGGGCAAAGAAAAACAGTACCTTGGGAGAAACCCTTTGTCAAGGAAGAACTTGAGAAACAAAGAGGATGGTGACTTTGCACAGCAAAGGCGGGGACCACTTCATTGCGCAGTTCTTTTCACAGACAGTAATATTGATTTGGGGGCTGAGGGTTATATTTCATATGTGTTTTCCAGGAACTCATTACACAAAAGCAAAGTCCTCCTTTGCTATCATTTTTTTTTTAAGTCTTTGCTAATTTGATGAGTGGCCGCAGCATCTTCTTATTATAATTAGAATTTTTTAAAAATAATGTGTGTGTTGAATATTTTTTCATATGATTTCTCTTTTGCTATTTGTATTTCCTCCTTATGAATCATCTATTTCTATCCTTCGCCCAATTATGTAAGTGAGTCTTAACATTTTTTCTTGATGATTTTTGGTGATTGAGATTTTATATCATGAGGATATTCACGGGTGTGTGTGTGTGTGTTTTGTTAACCAATTGACATGAGCTCTTACAAATTTTCAAGCTAAACAGCTATTCTGTTTTGATTTTGGAGGGGGGGGAATCAAACCCCTCCTTTTAAAAGGAAGCTTTTAAACTCAGCTTCCTTTCCAGCAGAAAGGGAAGGCAGGAATTGCAAAGCGGTTGAACAAGAGCAATTTTCATTCTCTTGGTTTGAATGAGATTCTTTTTTTTTCTCATGGAAGAGGAATTTCTTTTCTGTTTATCTATACAGTTGTTATTATCAGCAATCATAATGAATCTCTATTGAGAAGCAACTGTGTCCCAGAAGCTGAAGCACTTCAAATCGGGACAATAAGACCAATACAGCAGTCTGATTTAGACAGGGACCCTCAATTCTGTTTAGAAATACATTTTCAATCATTTTGATGAAAAGGATGACAGCATCAGCGGTGTGTTCAGAGACTCAATGTGACGCCGCCTGCAAGCTCCATTGTCTTTAGCTGATTAAACTGGGTTGGTTGAGAGTGACATTCCTGCACCCGCGGTTCCGCCGCGGTGAACACAGGCGGCAAGCTAGCGCTTATTTAATTCCCCAGCAAGCCACAGGCAGCGTGTCAGAAAGCAAGATTCTAGCAAGTGTCCTTTTGGCTTCGACTGGCTCCACCGGATCAAACAGCTCCAGCAGGGACAGAGACAGCAGGAAAGAGCTTCTTCAATAAGAGAATCGATGGGGCAGGAGGAAGGGAAAAAAAAAATAACCTGAAACTCAGATGGAAGAGGGTGGGTGTGAGAAGCCAGAGCCAGGGGTCCTATAGCAGCCCCCAGAGCAGAGGACAAAGCCTTCTGACTTCAGTCCTCACCAGCTTGCACTGCAGCTTGGGAGCCCCACGGGGCTGGCATTCATCTCGAACCCTCATTTTTCAGTTGAGGAAATAGCCCCAGAGAGGTGAAGTGACCTGCTCAAAGTCACGCACAGGGTGTGGGAGAGAAGTGACATGAGCCCGTGTCCCCTGACAACCTCACGCTGCTTCTCAAATATCATATTATTCTCCTTCAACCATTTCCTTTTCACGTTCTCTCTGTGGTTTGAAATGAGAATGGCAAGCTCAGAGCCAGTAAGACCTGCTGAGTCCGTGGAAGATTCTTGACGCGAGTTGATTGAATGACAGCTTTGGCCTGCGTTTGAGAGGGAAGAGAAACCAGGCCCACCTTCGAGCTTGGCTCCCCATCCGCTGGGTACTGAGACTGTCAGGGTCCCTTTCATTCTCTTTAATTATCTCCTAATCATCATGGCTCATGTGTCAAGCTTGGGCCCAGTGAAGTCATTCCCTTAGAATTCAATATGTGTGAATTATTGGGAAAAAAATCGTAGCAACCCCAGGTATATATAAACTATAACCTAATGTCTGTAGTAAAATATTACAAGGACAGAGCTATAGGGGGCTCTGTCAGGTCTGGAAAGACTTTAAAAAAAAAATCATATTTCCAAAAGACAACCGTTGAAAGCTGGAAGAAAGGTATTTGTAAAGAAGGCACAGATATATAAGGACTGAGGAAATTGGAAACATAGCATCAAAAGATCTGTCCCTTGATGCTGTGTGGTCTAGACACAGGGCTCCACCTCTCTGGGCCTGTCTCCTAGTTTGTGCAGGGAAGGATTGGGATTTGGGAATGGCTGAGATCTCACCTCACTTAAATTAAAATCAGACCAAACCTGGGATTCATCCTATAAAGATTAGAGGCCCTAGCAGTACTCTGTGACATTGTTGAGAGATCCCTGGACTCCAGGTTGAATTTGGAGCAAGAAGTTTGCTAGCCAACAGGAGGGATAGAAAAGGATCTCATTAAAGTCACCGCATTAGGAATGCCACCGCAGCCATGGTCACCACTGTTAACTGACATTGTAACTGTGGTGTTGGGTAAATTTGCTGCTACAACCAAGTATTTTCTTTGCAACGGGAAGACCCTTAATGATTTCTTCCCCAAAACTGTGCTCAGTAGCAGCTACGTCCAAAAGGAAATCCGCGTTTCTATTGTTTCTACTGCAATACTGAATTCTGGTGAAGACAGACTCTTTGACATTTAAAGGGCAGAGCGCCGCCTAGTGGAAGGCTCCAATGAGGAAGCCCGGCTCACTGTTACCAGCTGCTGTAGACTGCTCATGTTTGGGAAAACTGTCCTGTAACTCCCTTCCCAAAGTCATTTACACCACCAAAAAATTGCACATCGGGCTTAAGCGTCTACCAAAACATGTGCCCTATTATGAATAACAAAAAGCTGGAGACTAGATTCCTATTTTGGGGTCAGGATGAAGAAAGAATAGAAAGATGAGAAACGGATTAAGAAAATGAGGAACAGACAAGAGACCCAGCATGAAAAAAAGAGGACAGAGCACAGACACAAGAAGAAGGATGACATGAAACTACGGATTTCTTCTTGGTATTTTTCTTCCTTCATTTTACTTTCCTTTATTCTTGAAACAAAATGCTTTAAATGGAGGGAAGTGCCTTCTTCTATTAGTAAAATAATACCTGCCAGAAACCCTGTTTCAAGTGGATCACCTTGTAGTACACTACTCAGGCAACACCTCCATTCTTAGTAAGACAACACCTGGTCGCACAGAGCAGACAGCCCTGATTCTCGTTCCTGTTGTGCTCCACGCCTTTGAAAAGGGAAAACAATGGGTCTGAGGCCAAGTGAGAGCTTTGCCCAGTGTGCGAGTTGGGTGGGAGAAGGGAGACATTGATGAATTACAGAAACACACAGTCTGGTACCTTCTATGGCTTTGTTCTAGGTGATGACTGTAGTCACAGAGACCCAAGTGTGGCATGATGACTTCAGGGGTAGATGTATAAGCAGTTTTCTATTTTAATAGTCATGTATTTCTAGGAATATGTACTAGAAAAACTAAAATCACCTATCAAAGCCATGGTTTTAAGGATACTATTTTTAATGTGAGGCTGAGTTTTTTTTTAAAAAAGATGTGAATTATTTTAAGCAAAAATATCAAATAAATAATAAAATAGATGGAAAGGAGAAGTGGCAGAAATCGTGAGAGAGTGCTCAACATCACTGAAGTTCAGAAAACACTTCCGTGATTTCATAGCAGATGCTGTGCAAATGCTGTCTTCCTCTCCCCTCTCTAGTGACAATACACTGGTCCCCTCTTGCATTTATTTTCTCTGTCTTGCTGCTTCACCTTTCTCCTGTCTTCACCTGACACATTCCTACTGCTCCAAGTCAATGACACTGTCAATGGGCAAGACGGTCCTCTTTCTCCTATCCCATTCAACCATTGTTCCAAAATCACAGTCTAGCTAATGAGGAGTCTCCAGATTGTCCTTTAGGGACATTTAGTGAAGGGTCATTTAGTGAAGGAATGGCCTCCAAGTTGGGCATTCTCCCAGGACCTTCCCACCCAGCCCCTTCCTCACCCCACCTGGAAGAGCAATGCACAATGACGTGGCTAAGGGCCCCCAGCAGTGGGAAACAGGGATTACTGCTCAGAGGAGAGAAAGTAGCTGCAATTTTGCCACCTTGATGCCTCTTTTTCTCAGATGGAATCCTGGAGGAGACCGCCGTCTGCACCATTATTAGGCAGAGAAGAAAAGAGTTACACTGAGACAGTCCTTTCTTCCCAACCACCTCAAGAGAGATTTCCCCTCCCAGTGCATAATTTCCCTATCAAGACTCAAACGTGAGAACAGATTAGCCTATTTTGGATGATATATAAGATGAGCACTAATGCTTTCATTCTTCTTTGCAGACATTCAGCGATGTGCTGGTAATGTTTAACAATCAGCTCTGGGTGGGGAGAGACCTTCTTTTTTAGCCTTTGCCAATTACTATGGTGTAAATACTGTTGTCATAGCTAATTTCAGGCTATCAACATTATGTCAACTGACCTGCAAAATTCCAAAAAAATTAGCAATCTGCTTCTGAAAGTCTGTTCAAGCTTGCCACAGCACACCACTGCATATACCACTCACATGTATGTGCTACAGAATTCTCTGATAGCACGTGGCACTGCATGTTTGGGAATGCTTCTACTTCCTTCAGCTGGTGCTAGGATCTCTGACACTTTTCCTCATCATCACCTGCATCCTTCCTTTTCCTTCTCCATTTTCTCAATGTTTAAACACTCTTCTCATTCTCTCTTCTTCTCCACCTTGTTGTCCTCTTGTGCATATGCTCAGACCATGGGGGAACTGCAATGCTACATTTCTGTTACACAATGTCACTCACTCTGTGACAGCTGAAATTTGGGCAGAGCTGGAAATGAGCAAGTTAGGGATTAAAGATGCCACAGTTGCTACAGGTACAGTGCAACTATAAAAAGTAAGTGAGGGATAATAACTAGAGATCCAAAGCTGAGTAAGACATAGTCTCTGCCTTCTGAGAGCTCACAGATGAATAAGAAGATGGCAAATCTTAATGCCTCCATGGCAGATATTAGCAATTGATTGCAGAGTTTACATGCAGCATTTTCATATTTTTTGATACAGTGGTCCAGGAAGTTCCTACTAATTAATCACAGGTGGCATTCAAAATGGAATGTATTTGCCATTCCTGGCCTACTAGTATAAAACCAGTAAGTGCAGGAGAAAAAAGACATAAAACATATAAAAGAAGGAAAGGTGACTATGAAGGGTGCCATAGGAATGCCTAATTGCTATGTATACCTGAAGCTGGCCCTGTCTGTAGATTTACGTCTAAGTGAGCGTCATTTCAAGGCTGCCAAGAAAAACTGCTCATTTGTCTCTGGGGACTGTCCATGCCTGAGTCTGTAAGTGTATGGACAATGGGAGGGCTGGCTGATTGCAGAGGGAGTGGAGGCTGGTGGCTGATTGAGGAGGAAGTGGAGGCTGCAATTTGTGATAAAAAAGGGTCTCAGAATGACAGAAGCCAAGCTGTGCTTTTAGAGAGAGTTCTAGCCACGATCCACTTCTTTCTAAGGCAGGTGGCTGCTGCTCTGGGGGGCCCTTAAGAAGGGGATTCATACTTGCCCTAATAATATATAATCTAGTAAATTCCCACATTGTCAAGGGCCTGGGATTGTCCCTGGGATTTTGTATTCAAATGCAGTCTGGGAGTCTACAGTTGGCCACATCCATAGATGAGTTCTTCTCAAGGGAAGAGAAGGGAGCTGATTTTTAACACAAACTCTATCATAAACACCCACTCTAATCCCAAACACTAATCCTCTGTGTGGGAGGGTGGAGCCCTGGATCAAATGAACAACATGAGAAGGCATCCAGGCACTCCTACATCCTAGAGTGGTTGCTGTTGCTGACACCCGCTGATTCCCTAGACTCTGCCCCCTTCTCATCTCAGACCTTGTCTCTGGGCTTCCGGACACCCATACCTCTGACCTGGAGTAACATGACCTCACCACACCTTAGTCTAAATTAGTGTGGTCCTTTATGAAGGTTTCCATTCTTTATAAAGGAATTCTTGAAATGATCTCAGTGGGAGGTACCCCATATAAGGTATCTTCCATGGCAACATCCAGGCACTTAGTCCCACCCCAAACCTTCCCCTATAGTCCTGCCTTCACCAGTCCTCTGCTGAAAGATTGATTTTGTCCACAGACTAATATGTAGCGAAGGTCCCAGCGAAAGAAAGCAAAGCTCCATGTGAAATGAACCAGCTGAAAATGTTGCACCAAACAGGGTCTCTTGAGCCTTTAAGCCCTGGGGAGGAAGGCAGCATGGTTCAGAGAGTAGCCTCCCTCTCTCCACAACGAGGTGCTGCCTTTTCTAGGTTCTGATTAGAAGAGAACAATCCGACTGCCTCGATATTTTGCTGGCAAAATCATCACTCAATCACAGCCTCCCCAGGAGAGGCATAGAGATCTAACCCTTGCTATTTTTATATTTTGGAGACACGAATGAGGCAGTCGGCTCTGGAGGAAGTCACGAAAGCAGCTCTGAATCAGATGGTATTTCACCCACCTTCGCAGGCCAGATGACTCGTGCCATCATATCCACCAAATCAAAGCGTTCTCCCCACACTCGCTAAATGGAATACGACATGGTCTGATGCAGCTTGCACACAGAAAATGCAAGGCCTCTGGTGCCAGTTGCACTGCAGACAGAGGCTCTGCCTACCCAAGGCCTCGGCTTTCTCAAAGGGAGGGTGGGAGTGTGGGGAGAGCTAGAAATCTTGTGTCAGCCACTGCTGCAAAGAACTAACGTCTTAGCATCAGCAGGAAAGAGAATGAACTCGATGTGAACTGTTTTTCTCTCCCTGTTGCCATCAGGCATGGTGGGGAGGGCAGAGGACATCTCTGTCTGTGAACTTGACTATGACAGCAGCCAGTGTCCACCCTCATCCTGGCCGACCCCATTGGTCCCTGGGACTTTCTGTTTCCTGCCTCCTCATGTCCAATTCCAGATCCTCTTCCAGCAATTCCTCTAACTCTCTGCAACCTTGGCAATTAATCTCTTGGTATTACCAGACTAGAAATGAGGAGAATGGGTTTTACCAATTCCCTAGAACCCAAATAGCCATAAGCTCCTTTGGGGCACTGGCTGTGTCTTACGCCACGTTATTTCCCTGGGCATCTATCCAGCCTTGTGCTTGGAACATCCTACACGCCTGAGAAAGAACTTTTGGTGTGATTTGCACACGCAGGGTTAACTCCAGTGCTAACACAGACCCTTTCTTCCTTCCTTTAAAGATCCCCAAGGATCATCATCATGAACTAGGTGTCTTGGCAGAGGTCCTGATGGAACGCACCACAGAGTGTTCTGTGCTACTTTAGAAGGAGCCTATTCCATCATTGCAAAATTCTTGTTTTAATTCTTTGATGGCCGTTAAAACTGAACCCCTTCCATCGGGTGGTAAGTTCTCCAGTGCCTGGGAACTTATTTCCTCAAAATAAGCTCATCTTTTCTTTCAGCTTTTATGCCAACCAGAAAATTCTACCTTATCCAGTGCTGAAATGTATTTGTAGGGCAGACTCCTTCGGTGTAACTCCATGCCTTTGGGACATCGGATAGGTATTTATGAGAAATAAAGTTATAGGTGAATATTTTATAAGAATAATAGGCTACATTTGGCTTCTTTTTGTTTATCTGAATAATCTAACCTTAGTTCTTTCTAATGAGCATTTATTTTTGATTGAAGGAAAAAATAATACAGGTCTTAACAAACCCCTCTCGCCAGCACCAGTCTTCCAAGGACAACAGCGCTTTGGCTACTTGGATGTGCGGGGGGTCTTCCCGGACCATACAGAGAAAGGACCACAGTTCCTTCCTTTGTTCCTGGCCTCCTGAGAGCCAGCAGTGGCTCAGCTCACTGTCAACTTAGGCACTGAGGGTAAGGGACCAGCAGGACGCAGGCAAGTGTGACGAGGACTCCAGGACTGGAGTCTCCTGGTATGGCCCTTTGACTGAAAAGGCCAGCTGTGTTTCAAGAGGTAGGATGGATCCTCTGAGCATGATGAGAAGCTCACAGTGCACCGTCACAGATAGGATGGGTTGGCAGTAAGATGAGCCAGGTCAGCGAAGCTTCTGGATTCTTTCACCATCTCAGTTACAGGCACACAAGGACACTTGGGACAAGCTGATACTTAATTTTTTATTCAAATCTTTTCATTGATAAGATGACATAATAACAACCTATTACCTCGTGGGCCCACAAATGTCTGGGGAAATTAATGTCACGCTCTCAAATTATTCCAGGAAGAAAGGCTGAATTACAATTAGAATTACCAACCCTCGAAGAGGCAGTGCGGAGACATCATGTGAGACTGTGAACTAACTGCCTATCAATAATAAGAGCCGGTGAACAGCTATGCACCTCCCATGAATCAGGACATTGGATCCTCAAAACAACCCTGTGAGGTAGGTGCTATCATTATCTCTATTTTACAGCTAGGAAGACAAGGCACAAAGAGGCCAAGACTTCACCCAGGATGCCGTCTAGGAAGTACGAGAGCCACACTGTGAACTCTGCTCCTGACCTCTCACTTCCTTGGCAAAGTAGTTGCACAGAATATTCTCGTGGGTGCAGCGTGAAGCGTGATTATAAACTTGCATATAATTGGGCATGTTCATATGGATGGTCTTCTCTTTTAGTCTGGCTGATCCTCCGCTACTGATCATCCACAAGTGTAGGGATTAAAATATTTAGGTTATTAAGTAGGAAATGTCCGATTTCCTCAAGTACTAAGTTTGACAGTTGATATCTCTGACATTTCACTTTGACACTTCTTGTTTTATGTTTATTGTGAAGATACATCCTCAGTCTTTCAAATGTGTGGTTTGGCTTATGATTATTTTTCAAATTTTATTTTAGAGCAATTTTTGTGAAACCATGGATAAGTCAAAAATTCGTGTTATTTTCTAATATGAGTTTCATTGTGAAACCAATGCAGCACAGACCACTTGAAATATCAACGAAGTGTTTGGGAAGGATGTGGCTAATGAACAGACGGTACGTCAATGGTTTGAGGAGTTCCATTCTTGTGATTTTAATCATGAAAAATGAGCCACTTGGGCAATCTGAGACCAACGTGGATAATGATGAGCTCAAAGCTGTAGTGGAAGTGAATCCGTCTCAACCTATGCGTGAATTAGCAGCAAGGTTTGACGTTACTATTCCAACAATACTGGACCTTTTGAAACAAATGGGCAAGGTAAAGAGGCTGGATAGATAAGTTCAACATGAATTAAATGAGCATCAGAAGAGAAATCTTCTTGAAGCTTGCCTTTCTTTGCTGTTGCGACATAAAGGCAAACCATTTCTACACCATATTGTGATATGTGATGAAAAATGGATTCTTTTTGACAATCGCAAGCATTCGGCACAATGGTCGGATAAAGGTGAAGTGCTGAAACACAGTCCAAAACTGAATATTCACCAAAAAATGGCCATGGCGTCTGTTTGTTGGTCCAGTGCTGGTATTATCCACTGCAGCTTCGTAAAACCTGGTCAATTGATTACAGTGGATGTCTACTGCAATCAGTTGGATGAAATGATGAGGATGTTTGGGATTAAGCAGTTGAGGTTAGTCAACAGAGAGAGGCCAATCCTCTTGCAAGACCACATGTCACACAAACAACGCAGCTCAAACTACAGAGGCTAGACTTGGAAATTCTCTGTCGGCCACCATGTTCTCCAGACCTTGCACCAACTGACTACCACTTCTTCCAGCCTTTGGACCACTTCTTGCAAGGAAAAATACTCAATTCTCAACAAGTGTGGAAAATGCCTTTTGAGATTTCATCACCACTCACTCTCCAGGCTTCTTCGTGCTGTTGCCATAAACAAGCTACCCATTAAGATGCCAAAATTGTGTCAATAGTTTAGGCGCATACTTTGATTAACTATACTACTTCTTGTTTGAGATTTAATAAACTATACTTTTGATTGGAAATCAGACATTTCGTATTTAAGGATCTGGTAGCAAGGACAGATTGGAGAAACAGAAGAGAGATCTGCATTACCCACAGGAGCTGCAGGCTGGGAAGATGCTAAAGAATGTTCCAGACAGCCTGCATGCTGGGTGGTGCTGGCTTAAAAATAATTCCTCAAATAACAACCTGGTGTGAATCTTGATAGCCACTCTTTGGGCTCCCATCTCCCCATGATTTGGAGTAACAGAGGCAAAATCATCTTCTGCAGCCCACTCTAACCACATCTGCCTGGAGGAAAGCTGGCACCTCACCTCTTGCCCCAGGGATCTGCTCCCACATCCTAGAGCCAGTTAGAGCCCAGGTAAAGGCACAACATTCCCCTGTGATAGTACAGGAGGATGCAGGGACCTGGCACCAAATCCTAATGTATGAAATGTAAGGACCTAGTGAATCACAGAATGGAGCCTTCTGCTTTTTACAGGGAATTAAATCAAAGCCAGAGAGGTTAAGTCATTTTCTTCAGCTCACACACCTCCTTGATGCCTTATTCATCTTTGTTTCCAGAAGGCAAGCATAGGAGGTTCTCGATAAATGTTTAATTACCTATGTGAATTTAAGGATGTTACTTAACGTCTCTGGTTTCAGTTCCATTGACTGTGAAATATGCAAAATAATCTCTGCTTTATATGTCCCACAGAATTATTAAGAGATGAGGATCAAATAAGATTTATCTCCCAATCCCCAACTTCCCTCCAAAGACAATGGCTGGCAGGCTAGAATAAAGACACATTCTCATTCCTTTCTCCTCTTTTATAGATTTTGAAACAAGGCATCATGATGACTCAGCCAAGATCAGACAGTGACATAGGAAAAGGCACTGACTTAGACTGGGGCAGGAAACCAGAGAGGAAAACAATGGAGAGACTTGGTTTGGGTAGGGTGTTGGTTTTGATATCTTTTTTTAAAGATTAATTGAATTTTCTTCTTGCCATAAGGAGAAAAATTCAATGTAAAATAGTCATTGTCTACTGAGACATCTTATAGATTACCTGGACCACTTTACTTTAGAGATGAGGACCTAAAGGTCAAAACAACACCTGCCCCAGGCCACCCAGCTGGTTCCCACCATGTCTCCTGACTCCTAAGCCTCTGTAGAAACAATTGCCTTGATAAGCACCTTTCAGAAGGGAGGGCATCCTCCTGGGCAAGATCCAGACCTGTTCTAAAGGGTTGGTACCCATAGCCCTGGTGTGTTGAGTTGCATCTGGACAGCTGTCTCACCTCTGGACTCAGCCCCCTCCTCCTACCACTTGCTTGGACGTCCTTGCATTTCTCTACAGAGGATGTCTTAGAGTTCCCAGGGGCCTCTTCACTGCAAATCCAGCCCTCTTGACTCAGGAACCTCCTGAACTCTTGCTACAAGTCTGATTAGACAAGCCATCCCTGTCTAATGTCGTTTCGATGTCTGTGATACTTCACTCTGCCCTTTTCACAGACAGTGGCCTCTCTGGCCACATTTCCCCTGGGGCTCCTCCAAGCTTGGATGTAGGCAGAGAATCCCATGGCTTCTGCAGTAATCTTTAGGCGGAAGACTCCTCCACTTTAGCTCAAGCCCTGTCCTCTTTTCTAAGCTCTAAATATGCATTTCCACATTCATACCCAATAGTTCAAATGAATGTGCCGTTTTCCTGCCCCAAGAGTCCTTTCTTGACTTTGATCTCCACCCCGCATGACCTGACCTAGAAAAGGTCCTCTCACCTTCACTTCTTCCTCCACCCTGACCTCCAAGTCCTTCCTGGAGGCCCCATATTTGCTGTGCATCTCAATGTATCTCATTGTCTCTATTCTGTCTCCAACAGCATAGCTATAATCTCCTGACACCCAGACATCTCCCCACTCAAGTCATTCTGCCTCCGGTGCTCAGAGGTGTCTTCCTAAAGCTTGAGTATGATGTGATCAGGCTCTCTACTGCTCCGTAACCATCAATGGCTCTGGGTTGATTATCAGAGTCAATCTAAATTCCTGCACCCAGCATTACAAGCTTTTTTTTTTAAGAGATGGGATCTCACTTTGTCACCCAGTGGCTGATCATAGCTCAGTGCTGCCTTGAACTGCTGGGCTCAAGCAATCCTCCTGCTTCTGCCTCCCTGGGACTACAGGCTCATGCCACCACACCCAGCTAATT
>CAUYRT010056737.1:0-17662 GCA_963574885.1 Lepilemur ruficaudatus | reverse complement strand
CTATAAATAGAAAGAGATTAATTGGACAACTAAAAATGTATGAAAAAAATTAGCCGGGCATGGTGGCGCGTGCCTGTAGTCCCAGCTACTCGGGAGGCTGAGGCAGAAGGATCGCTTGAGCCCAGGAGTTTGAGGTTGCTGTGAGCTAGGCTGATGCCACGGCACCCTACAGCCCGGGCAACAGAGTGAGACTCTGTCTCAAAGAAAAAAAAAAAGAAAAAAAAATGGATTTTCTCAGAGGCCATATTTAGGGTAATCTATTTAACCATCAGTTTAACTGTACTTTATTCCAAACAAGTCTCTACAGGTCTTCTATGACTCAGGTATGGTAGAGACCTCTTAGACCTGAATTCCTCTGGAATTGCCTTGTAGATGAGGGGAAACTTTAAGCTATGCATTTTAAGGATGGACATAGTTTGTAATAGAAAGAAAGGATATTTATCTTTGAAGCCCAAGAAAGGGAATGAGTAAAAATACAGTGACTGTTAAATATGAGGAACTTTCAGTGTTTAATGAGTCAGTGCAAGAGTTTGGCTTGAGCTGAGGATTTGTGCAGATTGTTAGTGTTGGGAAGGTCGGAAGGGTGGGGCAAGCCCTGTTTATAGAGGGCTTTGTCTCCCGAGAAGGCTAAGTGATGTTTTAGAAGTTAGAAAATTAGTGAGATGGGTATTGGCAAGGATAAATACAACTGAAACAGCTAGCTCAACATTGGAAGTAGGGCAGAATCTCAATATTAATTCAAAATGTAATTGATTAATTTTGGTTTTTGTACCTTTAAATATCTAGTAATATGGAATAAGAAATTGGAATCTTGTTGAAAGATGAATGCTAGTTCTCATTAAGATACTTCTTTTCTGCCAAGCGCGGTGGTTCACGCCTGTAATCCTAGCACTCTGGGAGGCCAAGACAGGCTGATCATTTGAGCTCAGGAGTTCGACACCAGCCTGAGCAGAGTGAGACTCCATCTCTACCAAAAATAGAAAGAAATTAATTGGCCAACTAAAAATATATAGAAAAAATTAGCCGGGCATGGTGGCGCATGCCTATAGTCCCAGCTACTTGGAAGGCTGAGGCAGGAGGATCGCTTGAGCCCAGGAGTTTGAGGTTGCTGTGAGCTGGTCTGACGCCACAGCACTCTAGCCCGGGCAAGAGTGAGACTCTGTCTCAAAAAAAATAAAAAAAAATAAAATAAAAATAAAGATTCTTCTTTTCTGTCTTCTTCTTTGGAAAGAGTTGATATGTTGCAGCAACTAAAAATGTATAACCCTTGAGCAATTGAATATAATTAAGGACAAGTCTTGACTCTGGGTTATAATTCATAACTTTTAAGTGACTTTAAGGATTCTTTAATGGTATGGATGTCTAATTATCTACAGTGTAAGTACAGTACCAGTAACTGTTAGGCAGAATTTTCTAGCGTTCTGTATGTTTAAAAGAATTATGTTGTTTAATACTGTAATGTGTTGCTTCTTGTCAAGTAAGTGGAGTCAGTCATAACCAAAGGCTTTTTTGCTTGCTACTACACTAATATAAACTCCAATTTTAATGTTTTTCATACCTGCTGTTTTCCTCCTCGTATATCTCATCATTCCTATTCAATGTCTGTTTTTGAGTCACTGCTTAAAAGTATGTTATTTTTAATTTAAATGAACTCTTAAAATTAGGAGAAAATAAATAACTAAAACTTTTAAAGTTTCTCAGAACGTGACTGATTTTATTATTCTCTCCCATGCTAAGTATTTATTTGTCTCAAGATTTGGAATTATTTTTACTTACAGGGTTGCTTGATTGCTTCCATATGTTTACCTAGTGCAAAAGTCCTATGTGATTCATTTATAATTTCTTTAATATGTCAAAGGGATGGTAGTTTTCTTCTTCTTGTCCAAGATTTATTTTTAGATCCTTTCCCTGTAATGAGACAGGGCAGGGAGAGGACAGGAGAGAGAAGCAAAGCAAAACAAATTCTTCTATTTGTCTACCTGTATTTCTGTTTTCTATTCCATTATTAAACAATTAGCCTAGAGCATAGACTGGGTTATTTTAGGGCCTTTGCTATATCTCAAATAATAGGTTTTTCCCTGGAAAATAAATTTTAAAGACTTCGAAGACTACTTTTGGTTGATTTGTTACTGTAAGTATATATAACCCACCAACTCCAGTTATACTATTCCATTTATGCTTTTGCATCAACTAATTAACAATTTACATCACCAGACCAAGTATTTCTATTTTTATATGTTTACAAAATATTTTGTTTCTCCAAAGATCCATAAATGTATCCACTTAAAGTAATTAAAACTTGGTTGATACAACCCTTTTCATTTACTCCAAACTCTGAAGGCTAGAGACTTAAATCTACATCCATTTTAGTGGAATTTTGTTAGCAGAATAATTTATCAGTTCTTGTATGTGTTCTAAAATTTTCTTGGTCCCTGATATTATTAGGCAAATTGATGTTTGAAGAAAATATAGTAAATTGAGATGCCTTTCTCCCACTTGCTAACGTAAGGAAAGTGGTTAAAACTGTACATCTTATTTAATGCAGAGATAAATATTACAAGCTCGAGCTTTAGGTCCAGCTATGAAGTAGATTCTGGTTTTGTCCAGATTGCTTTTGTTGTCAAGATGAGAGGGTGCTTTATCTAGATTAAGACTAGAATTTTAAGGTATACCTATAAACCAGGATTTAAAATACTCAATCAGAGCATTTGGAGTTTGCTGCTGCACCTCCCCGTAAGTCAGCCCCTCCCCCAATGCAGTAAAGAATTTTTGTCGTGTCATATATGGAAAATAAATAGAAACTTGGCATTTTCTAGTGTTTATGAATAAAGCTATAGATTTTAAGTGAATTGTCAATGCACATTTAATTCTCTCCCTTCACTGTAAATACTAAAGAGCCAGAGAATTACAAGGAAGTTGGGAACCAGAGTTCTGACATAAGATAGGACTTTACGTTGAAAAATGGATAAGAAATTTGAACAGAGAAAAGATTTTTTTGAGCAGGATGTTTTTGTCTTGATTTCTGACATTGTATTTAATAAATTTTCTTCTTCTACTGGTTTAGGAATGTGGTCTCTAACCTCTTAGTGATTTTGGTAGGACTCTAAATTAGCATATAACCATTCAAACATTTGCTGTATACCATATAGGACAAACTAGAAAACATTGTGAAATAATGTAGTATATAGGACATTTTAGTGCTATCATTTAATAGTACCATATATTTGTATAATAATTTTATTTCTCCTTTTCTGGAATTTATACTTTGGTTATCTAGTTGGCATCATTTTCTTTAGTTAAGTCTCACTATTCATTCTGTTTTCATATTTCCCCTCAGTATCCTAATGCAGTTCTTCTCATCGTATTTGGAATTCTCTTTTAGCTGATTCCTTACTTCTGGTTAGTCTAAAATGCTGCTTTCCATTTGTTACTCATTAGCATAAGAACTATTGTGGGCTCCCTATTGACTAGCAGATGAGCTCCAGACTTACCCTGATATTTGGGCTTCTGTATCCTCCATCCTTACCTGATATAATAATAATTTTTATCATTTACTACTCTTCAATACAGTTTCTTACTATGGGCAGCTCTCTAGTAAGTTTTGTTCATTTCAACCTTTATTTTTTATCTGATGCTTTTCCCTGTTACTTCTCATGCTTTTCTTCTTTACTTATACTAGTGATTTGTTTCCCAAACAGCTTGTCTAGGTGTTGATGCCAAGATCCTATTATTTTGATTTTTGTTTTTAATTCTCACAGATTTAGCACATTGTTATATAGATAAGGAAGCTTTCTTCATTTGGGAAACTTACATTTAGTAAGGCATATTGTGGTTTGCATATGTGTTGATAGGGTAGCAGTTTATGTATTGGTTTATATACCAAGGAATTATTTATCTCTGCATTGTATAGTGATAGAGGATGCAAAAAGCATCAGATAGGTCCATCTTGACCACATACCCTCTTATTCCCAAGAAAACTATAGACATGCTATTTGGAATATCAAGCTATCTTAGTTCATTTTTTTTCTTTCCATAATTGAATACGTGAGAATGAATAATATATAAGGAAAAGAAATTCATTTCTGGCCGGGCGTGGTGGCTCACGCCTGTAATCCTAGCACTCTGGGAGGCTGAGGTGGGTGGATCGCTCAAGGTCAGGAGTTCGAAACCAGCCTGAGCAAGAGCGAGACCCCGTCTCTGCTAAACATAGAAAGAAATTAATCAGCCAACTAAAAATATATAAAAAAAATTAGCCGGGTATGGTGGCACATGCCTGTAGTCCCTGCTACTTGGGAGTCTGAGGCAGAAGGATTGCTTGAGCCCAGGAGTTTGAGGTTGCTGTGAGCTAGTCTGATGCCACGGCACTCTAGCCCGGGCAACAGAGCTAGACTCTGTCTCAAAAAAAAAAAAAGAAAAAAAGAAGGAAAGAAGAAAGAGCTCTAATTCTGCAACAAAACAAAAAGCCATACAAGAAAGGAAATGCAATCAAAGGACATGACTTGGCCCTCTTGTGATCATCATTTACACATCTTAATAATGCAGATCTTTAAACACGATTTAGGGTAAAACAGAGCTCTTCCTAAATCGGGAGATGGAGGCAGGGGAGTGAGGCGGGTGGTGTAAGAAACTGTCATCCATCACAGCAGGAAGTGAACAGACAATGTGCAGAATAGATAAATCGAGAAACAGCAGCGCAAGCATATCCCTTAGCGACCTGAGGCAGCTACTGGAAGAAGCGGCGAGTTAAAAGCGGCAGCCTCTAGGGAAAGGTGGGCACTGGGTGGTTGTTTTTTACTGAGTCTTTCAATGCTACTTGCTTTCTTTTTTAAAAGCATGTGCATGTATTGCTTTGATCAAAGTTTAATAATTTACCTCAAAAGACAACAACCCCAGGCCTCCTCTCTAGCAGCTCAGACAGCTGGCTGGTACACGGCACTGACTGGCAAGGCAGTCTTTACTGTTTCAGTCCCTCGCTGCCTGTCTTCTGGGACCAGGGGCCCTGTCACCTGCAGCTTCTCTCCACACAGGGGACCTGAGGTCAGAGCAGAGATGTCCAAGTCAGCCTCAACTTGAGCTCCGGAGAAGGCCTACTCTCCTGGTGTTTATGAAGAGGCAGAGAAAAAGCTCTTGGTGGGGCTAAGGGCCTTGCCACTTCATTTGCTGTTATGCTCAGGTGCTTCCTGTGTAGTCAGGGGTGAGGAGGCCTTTCCGGTGAAACCAACCCGACACTAGCAGCTCAGGGACAGGCCCTCATCCTCTCAGGAGGGAAGGCCATGCCAGCCACGGTGGCTTGCTGATTCGCTCCTGTTGGGGCCCTGACAGGCGATCACATGATGGACACCGAAGTGACTTGTAACCCCGAGAGAGGAGCTGCCTCTCAGAGGCACCTGCTAAAACTCAGAAAGGGAAGCCCCTGCACCTGCTGTGGAGACAAAGAGTGAGGCTTCTGGTTTGGCCATCAGATCGGAACATGCAGGTCTTTGCTTCATCAATGTGAAACCGCAATTCGAACACGGCTCAACCTGGAAACTAAAACCCCAGAATCACATTTTCACTCACTCTAAAGGGGTAAATTTCTCTTTCTGTAAAATAGGGAGGTTGGCCTGTTAATGGTTCTCTCTCAACCATGATGGCAAAACCTGCATCATGAAGGTTGGTGTAGGTAACTTACGGTAATAACAGTTTAAATATTGAGGCTTGCAAACAAGTACTTTTGTATTATTTGTGAGACAAGGGTCCAAGGTTCCCCCATAATATCATTGCTTGCATGTTCATCAGTGGGGTGGAGCTGAAGGGTGGCTGCAGGGTGTCATGTGTTGAGCTTGACAACGTTGTCCATCATGTGTACTAAACAACAACAACAAACCACCCAGGTAAGAATCGCTAGACTTGAGCTTCTCTCAGGGCCCTTTCAACTCCAAAGCAAATGGCTATAACTACAGTTGGGACATTCCATCTAAAGGGCTTCCTTAAAGACCACACTTTAAGGACCATGTGGACCATCCACTGTGGCCAAGATGTACAGGGGCATCAGAAACCCATGTGAGGACATGCGTGCTTTGTGCCTTTGCTCAAACTATCCCTACTCCCTTGTGGACTGTCCTTTCCTCTTCTCAAATCCTGCCAACCATCTGTTAAGGCCCAAGCCAAGATATGCCTCTTTCACAACGGTCTGACCCACGAACCCCTTCAATAACTTTCATTTCTCTGAATTCCCAAAGCACTCAGTCTAGAGTTCACAATTTCCTACTGCGCTATAAACTTATATTTTGCTAATTCTTTGGATCACCGAGTACGCCAGAGATAGTCACCTTTCCTGGGTTTGACCCATAGCAACCAGCACAGAGCTAGGCACATACCAGGCATTGCTTGTTTAAAACTTCAGGAATGATTTGTTGAATGCATGAGCCAGCGACCAAAATACATGCCTTCTGGTTTAAAAAAAAGAGGAAGAAGTTAAAACATCATAGTTCTCTAAGGCCCCGTACCTGTCAGCCTTATTACTATAAGAATCTGAGGAGATTTCTCTTGAAAATTCTTCTGCCCTACAGTTTCCACCTCAAACCCTAAGAGGCAGGCCCCCAATTTCTCTTTCCCACATGGAGACACAACAGACCTGGAGGGTGAGGGCTGCCCCCCAGTCTGAATTCTTGGCTCACCACTCATACCTCGCCAAAATCGACATTCAAGCATCACATTTTAAAAGCACAAGCAGTTCTCAGGAATCCCTTCACTTAACTCTGAGTTACTGAGGGTCTTCTATGAGGCTCAGGCCTGCAGGTTCTCTGTGATCGCAGCTGGCTCTTCAGCGAAGTTAGACAATTCGCTCATTCACCCTCAGCTGATTTCTTATTCCACCCACAGAGGCAGCTGTTCATAACCCCGGAAGTCTCCAGAAGTTTCATAACTTACTTTCTGCAGAGGACCTCACCTCCCACCTTACTGAGAAAACACAGACCACCTAACACGGACATATTAAACACCCCTCTGTTCCACCTAGAGGTGAAAGTCTGAGAACCACTGCTCTACAAGGTCCTAACGGTGACGATGACATAAACTACAGTCAAAAGGCCTACTGCTGACGTCATCACTGGGCCTCTCTCGGGTATCTCGCCTGTTTACTGTAAGTCTATCAGAATGCCATTCAACTGGAATGATCGCTCTGCCTGAACTCCGGCTCTGCCTTCCCAAAACTTCTTTCAAGAATTTGCACCCAATTCGTCTTCTCCCCAGTTGTCGAGGCCCAAGAAGTATGGCAGGTCACACAGAGCCCTCGGCGTGACGGCCATGGCTGGGAAGCCAGTATCCAAATTCTGCGCCCTGGGTGGCGTCCCACACCCACTGACTGAATTCTGAAGTGTCTCTGTGCAGACAAGGCCACCCAGGGGCCTCGACAGAATCTGTGAATCCCAGAGAGCCGTTCAGTTTCCCGTTGGCTTGACGGTACAGAGAGCCCACAGATCCGTCTTCCTAAATCGCCACACAATATATAATTAACAAACCGTTCCTTCGGGAATGGAGGCCACCTACCCCCAAAGAGCCACACATTCAGGAGCCTCCTCTATTTCCATGGCCTTTTCTTCTTGGACTGGGATTAACAGACATTATCTCATCCCTCGACGGGCAGGTAACAAGCTGAGCAGACTGCCTTCCGTGGCTCAGTTTTTAAAATCAGAGAGGTAGCAGCTGGTTTCAAGGCACACAGCACCTCGGGGATAATTCCTGTGTCCTAAGTCCCCTGCACTGCTCTGTCTGCCCTGGAAGCAAAGCATGCCCTCAACATCTTTGGCCGGTTGCAAAATGCTGAATATATACAGAGGAAGAGGTCCTCCCCAGCTGTTTGTGTTGAAATGCGAGGGTGATTGCTCTGGGCTTCTGCTCGGCCTGTTCCCTCCCCCTGCTCCCTGCCTGCTCAGGTTCTACCCACCTGCTGCTGCTACTCAAGAGCACTTCCCACCTGAAACCCCTCTGACACCAGGTCTTACCATTCTTTCCTTTCACTTCCTTTGGCAGGCAAACCTGGGGCTCAGTTTATTGGTCCCCGAGACCAACTCCCCTCCCAAAAGCAAACTCCAGGAAAGCTCTGGAAGCAGAGGGGTTGGTGAGAGGTAAGAGCTGGCTATGCACATGTGCCAAGTGCTTAATGCTTATGTAATTAATACACTATAACAATAAATAAAAATATAACAGTACTTACTACGTGCTAAGGACTCTGCTTGGCACTTCCACGCATCTGTCACTGAATAAGATCCCCCAAAGACGTTCCAGCTCCCCCTCCCCATCACAGCTGGTCTCTTGAGGCAGGGCCATGAGCCAGCCCCTCCCGCCACCTCCGCTACTGCTGCAGGGGCCATCCTCTGGCCCCCAGACATGGCTTAGCTCCTCCAAATGACAAGACCAAAGGTCTTTCACAAAGACTCCAATGAGGTGACTGATGTCTGGATTCGTCAACTACAAGTGAATAATTAATACTTGCCAGTAAAGAAATAGACCCATTGTTATGGTGGCCACATGAAGGCTACAAAAGCCCATTTTGTCAAGCTCTTGGTGGACCCCTGGGGCCAACAGTGGTCCAAAGAAGCCTCTTTGAGAGCACAGTCCGATCCCTAAACGTGGGGACTGCAGCCCTGCACTGTGCTCCAGGAGCGTCGTTCCCAATGTTAATTAGCTTGTTGCCTATTCATCACCCAATTTGGCTTTCTGGTCAACGACAGCAGCAGAGGCCCACTGAACACCCGAGATGGTACGATTTATCAGAAAGGATGTGTAGTGTTCTCCTGGGGCCTTTTACCATTTTTTTTAATTCACGTCTTCTTCTTTCTCTGGGCCAGCCTCTGATTTGATTTGAGGCAAACTCTCCAACCCTACTGGATTGTATACCCTACTCTTGGCCGAACGCCTAAAGCAAGTTTTTCCCTTTTCATTTTCCAGCCAGGACTGAACAAGGCAGCCTTGGGTGCCTACAGAACCGGTCGAAACTAGCCAGGAAATATAATAAAGCAGCTTAGTGAGCAGGGAGCTAATGCCCCCAGCCAGAGGCTCAGTGTGCAGAACGAGCTAGAGGTGCTGGCTTTGTAAGCAACAACACGACTCTTCTCCCGGCCTAATAACTGCCCTGGCAGATGGTAGCCAGTGCTAAGGAGTGACACTCTATGCAAAAGTGTCACATCCCACAAGTGGACACTGGGTGCTCAACAAATGCCCCTTTTAGTGACAGTCACCCCTGACCATTACACACACAGACACAGGTGTACACCCCTACAGTATTCCTGCCCTCAGGGCCAAAGCCACCCTTGCCAAATAGAGAACTGTCAGCTGCTCGATACTGTCATCTCAGGGAGCTCTTCCCCAAAAGAGCTCCCCAGCGCCCCACTCCCGCGTCTAGCCCACTATCTGAAATTCCACCATTAGAGACAGCAAATATTGCTATTGTTTCCCATTAAAATGCCTCCATCCCCTGTTTCCTTTCCAGTCAAGTGACTTCTAAAGCACCTGCTCTGCATCGAATGGGAAATTCTTTTGTATTCCCATTTTGTATTTTAGCTGCTCTTCAAGATAAACACATTCACTAGCTCCTTTCCTGAAAACAATTTTGACACTGGAGAATGGGGGGAAGGGCGGGGCCTTTTAATGGAAGTGGAGGTGGGATGCCTTAGGGACGGCGACAGAGAGGGGGTCTTACAGTGGAGAACCACCGTCAAGGCCTTCACAAGCCTGCCCATGCATATGGACTTCCAAGAGCTGACAGCCCCAGGGCTGCTGGCACAGCCTGTGCCCGAGAGTAAGGTGAGACCCACTGCCCTAAATGGGACACAGGCAGGAGGTAGAAAATGAGAACACGGGAACCAACGCTCTCCTGTTTTGCCCACTGTGCCTGCGGGACTGCCCCAGTCTCCGTGCCCACACTGACAGCACCCAGGGGCCAGCAGGAAAAGATCCTCGCTCCATTCCTGGCCCAGCTGGAGGGACAGCTGATGGCTCATCAAGCTCCCGCGGGTGATGCCACTGTCCTGGGGAAAGGAGACAGGCAAAGGTCACAGTCAGATTCCCTGGGCTGGGGAGGGCACCTAGGCGGTCAGTGTCCTTTCCAGCCAGTCTTGGTAGAGAGAGCCATCCTTCTGCAGGACCGTGCTACCTGCTCCCATCCCCAAACAGAGGGCACCTCCATCTCTTCCTTTGGACATAGGTAGGCTGTACTTGGGGGCGGGAGGATAGGGCCGTCCTGAAAAGCAGAAGCCACACCAGATAGGGAGGCATCTTCCTGGTTCTTCAGAGCTCAAGAAAACACCACCTTTTCCCCCAGGAGTCAGCCCACTCATCCCCTTCCTCCCACCTCCTCCCTGCCCCCAGACAGCTGGGAGAGCGATGCCAGTGTGGGCCAGAACGCTTCGAAGCGGGTCAGACGTGCCAACCCTCTCATCAAAGCCCTCCACCCCCAAACACCGCCGCTGCGTCCCTCGCCCCACCCATCGCACGTTCGCCGCAGGGCGCTATGTGCCGGTGACGGCTGCCAGGCGGGCCCAGGCGGCCCTCGGCTTTTGCTGGCGCCGGGGGAGGTGATGGTGGCCGCGGCGACACAGGCGGGGGCCTGTGCGCTGCAGTACCTGGACGCGGGGATGTCGCCGCCGCCGGGCTCGCAGCCGCTGCAGGTGTCTCCGGTCCCCGAGACTAGCACCGCCTCCTCTCCGGCCGGCGGCTCCGGCCCAGGCCGCGCACCTGCTGCAGCTGCAGCCGCCACGGCGCCCGACCTCGGCGATGTGCCCGCGCCCGTCCGCGCCGCGGGGCCCTCGGTGGGCCGGCGGGGAACGGGGGCCGCCCGGACCGGAGGCCGGGCCTCTGGGGGTTTCCGGGGGCCTCCAGGCCTCGCTAGCCCGGGCGCGCCGCCGAGCGTCCCCCGCGAGCTGGGGATCGGGGAGAGCAGCTTCGCCCCCCGCGCATCCTCACGGCCGGAGCCGTGTCCCCAGCGGCACTGCGGTCCCCGTGCCGGGCCGAGGCCTGCAAGCGCCGCTTACCTGGGTCTGCGGCAGGTCCAGGGGAGGGGCCCGAGGCGACGGCAGTGCCCCGCGCCGGGGCGCAGGATGCTCTGCCGGGCTCCGCGTCGCCGGCCCCGCGCTCGGCCCCGCCCGCCACCCCGCCCCGCGGCTCCGCCTCCGCCCCGGCGCCCGGCCCCTTCGCCGCAGCCGCAGTCACACAAAGAGCAGGAAATGGCTGCGGCTGGGGGCTCTCGTTGCGGCCCCCCACGAGGCCTTCCCACTGACGACCCGCACCTGCGCTTGGAGGGCCGCTCAGGTCCCAGGCCGCAGCCCTAGGACAGTAAGCGGCCGCTCTCGGCGGGGTGGAAAAGCGAGGGAGGACTTGGCCCGTCGCCTCCATCACCGGGGAGCGACACCTGCCCGCGGCGCAAGGACGGAAACGCCGGCCCTGTTCGAGCTCCTTGGCCTCACATTTCCCCAGTGCTCATTTATCTACCTAATCTTCGTTGATCACCCATTTTGTCCCAAGCACCGTGCTGGGACTTGGGTATGCACTGGTGTACAAAACACAGGATCGCCGCCCTCTTGGAGCTTACCATGTAACAGGAGACACGGTCATAAATTAACATAGCCGATGTCCAGTTCCAGCTGAGAAAAGTTCTGTGCGGGGAGGGCGGGGTGAAGTGACAGAAGATACAACTGGGGGCTTTCCACTCATTGAGACTGGTCCCTGATGCTTGCTCAAAAATAACTTCTCCCACTCCTTTTCAGGTCCCTGGAGCACAGTGCCTGAAGCTACCATCTCTTTATCAGTGGGCCTCAAAGAATTTCCCAGTGGGCAAAAAGGTGTCAGGAAGCACTTCCCAGCAAAGCCCAGGGCCAGGAAGCAACAGAGAGGACCGGCACCTTTCTCTTCTAAGCTAATCTGCCACTTGGGGCCCTTCAAAGAAACAATTCTCACTGAGATACAGCTTGGTGGGCCTTCAAACCAGGCTGAAATGAGGCTGCGCCAAATCCTAACCTGGAGACACCTACGCAAATGACTTCACCACTCTGCTTGGGAGAGGCCACCGTAACATAGGCAATGGTAGTCACACTTCGTACCTCACAGGATAAATAATTTGAAAACGTGTGAGACATTGTGAGGCGTATATAGATCTAAGGGATAAAATCTTGTTATAAGGGAAATTTTCTGAAATGATTACCTAGGGCCCACAACTTTATACTTAATCTCTCAGCTGTCCCTATTCAGGGCTATTTATAGAGGAGCCACATCCTTCAAGTCTCAGCAGAGGACATATGGAAGTCTTTGCCCTCACTGATCTCATGTCATTTCCCAAGTGCCCAGAATTCGTGATCATTTGCGGTTTGATGTTAAATCACTCATTCTGATTCAAATTGCTATTTCATAAAAAATAACTTTTATATATATAGGTACATTTCTGTCCCTGATGCTATGTGAGAAGCTGTGGGCGTGTTTGTGGAGGATGGGTTTATAAATGGAAGCAAGGTTTCTTTTTATTTATTTTTTTTTAATTTTTCGTTTTACACTGTGATCCTTGGGATTTTAAGTGTCAGTGATTACAAAGACCTCATGATGAGAATCCCAATAAATCAGATTTTCATTCTAAAGGGCATTTTATTTTAAATATTAACGTTTTCTGGAAAACATTTCTCCCTGTTGTTATTTCCCTGTCATTTCAGGAACAAGTTGCTTAAAAACAAAAAAGACTGTTACATTCATATTTGGTTAGATCTTAGGCAAGAATAGTTCCCTGACCCCTGAATTCTATTTGCTTATAAGGGAGAGCAATTTGGTCTCTTGGAGCCACTGTGTTGGAAATCCAGAGGTCTGCCTTTTGGTCCTAGTTTTGCAACTAACAGAAGAATGATCTTAGGCAAGTAACTTCACCCCCTCTATTTCCCCATCTGTAAAATGAAGTAGGTTGGATACACTTCAGTGTCCCTCCGAATGTGGAAAGTTACATGAATTAAAATAAAGATCATGCCCCTCCCAGGAGTAAAGCATCTCACTAGCTCTCCACTGTCCTCAGCATGAAGCCCAAACTCCCTCCCATGGCCTGGCATCCATCTCTCCTGACTCTTCTATGTGAACAAGCTTGTTACTCTTCAGCTAAAAGGAACCTCTTTAGGTTCCCCAAACTCGCTGTGTTCTCTCTTGTGTTTGACCTTTGCACAAGCTGGACTTCTTGCTTGGTACACTCTATTCCCCAATTTCCTCTGCCTTCCCCACTTTCTCCCAGTTTATCTGCCAAACTTCCGTTCATCCTTCTGGTATCCCCTTAGATGTCACCTCCTCCAAGATCCCTCCATGTCTGGGTTAGGTTAGGATTAGTTACCTATGTCCCCATAGCTCACTGGGCTTCCTCTGTCATACCACTTATTATGCTGTGTTGTAATTGTCAATGCACTTGCCTGCATCTCACCATTAGATCCTAAAATCTAAGGGAGCAGGATATGTCTGCCTTGCTCTCCATTGCATCCTCAGAGCCTAGCACAGAGCCTGGTACTTCACTGGAGTTCAGCAAAAAATGGGTTGAATGAACAATGGAAGGTGAAATCTTTACACTTTGCCATTGGAATGTGTAGCCCTCGGTCTCCTGCCTTCAGGTTTCCTTCACATCCAAGCCCAGGCTGCATCATGGGAAATGAAATGAGAGGACAGCAGCTATCAAGTGAGGATTTCTTTGCCACTTGCAAAGCTGTGGCCCACGCATTGTCTGTGTGTGGCAACATTGCCTTGTTTTTAGAAAAGCTTCAAATCACTTAGAAAATCTATGTCTCCATGTATAAATCATCTGCAGACCCTGCTTCATAGATACCAGTAGTGGAGTCTCCAGAATGGGCATGAGAATTGCTTCTGGATGGAGAAAAACATAAACAATAATGATAATAATGGCTAACATTTTTACCAAGTGCATTACCTTATTTAATTTTCACAGTTTTCCTATGAGGAAAATGTAAGCATGTGTCCCATTTTATAATTGAGGCAACTAAGGCAGGCTAAATAATTTGCTCAAGGTAGTGAAACCAAAGCCATGCTTTTTACCACAATTACATACAGTACCATTTCCCCGCCTTCCAAACTAAGTCTATGTATTTATTAATACACTACCTCATTACAAAAACATGTTTAATGTAAGTTACAAGGATATACTCAGAAATTAAAAATCGGTAAGAAATTTAATAAAAAAGAAAGAAGGAAAAGGCTACAAAGATGAAATGGAGAGAAAACTGTGCATAAGACAAAAAAGCAAAGACAGAAACACCCACCAATTCTGTGTGCTATGAGCTTGCTAGATAGATTAACACATTTGGTGCTAAGCGTTCACGTAGTTAGCAGGAGAAGGAAACTCGATGGGTCAGTTACACAATTTACATTGGCCATTGTGTAGACACAACCTGAATGCTGGCTCAAAATTGCCTCATTTTACAGATGAAAGAACAGAGGCTCAGAAAGGGGAAGGGTTACCCAAGACTGGCTGGATCCAGACGCCAGGTCTTTCCTTAGGAAACTGGGTTGCGTATCTCTTTCTTTGAATCTGAAATAATTTTTTAAGGCATGTACTTTGAACTGACATTTATTAAATGTTTATTTGGGGCCAACCTCTATGCGAAGTACTTTCTAGGGTGGGCTCAGTTCATTTCATCCTCACAAAATTCCAGGAAGTAGTCCTGTTACTTATAGATGGAAACTTAAGGACTGCTTTGTGGTTGAAACACCACAGCTTTTCCCCCTGGGCCACTTGGAAATGCGTGCCTTCCATCCCTGCTGTGTTTCCTTCATTTTGCTCATTTCCCACAACCTCTGAAGCCCTGGCCTCCCTGGAAGCTCAGATCTTTTACATATAACTTGAGAGCAAAGAATATTTCATCTTTATTTAAACAAATACTATTTGTAATACTCTCAGATAAGAACTGATAAAGGGGGTCAGAGCATATTCCGAACTGGGTTTGGAACCTAACAACGTAGGGGAGGTACGATGGGTTGGTGCTGCTGCAGGCCCAGAGGGTAGCATCGGTGGCCTTATAATCAGTTCCACAGAACGGTTGGGACCATTGGAACTTGGGGACAGACAGGTTTGGCTTCAAGCACCTATTCTGCCACTTGCTAGGACCATGAGTGATCTCTATAATTTACTGAGCTCTGTTCTCTTCATCAGTAAAATTGAGTCTATGGTAATTGTACCTATCCTTGAGATTCTTATGAAGACTCAATGAAACAATAAATGTAACACACTAAGCATACGTAAGAAACGCTCCTGTTGCTTTTGTGGTGCATAATAAATGCTCAAAAATGGGGGCCATAAGTATTATTATTATTATTAAACATGGCTTGAATTTCAGTGTAATCCCTAGGAAGAATACAGGTAGGTCTTGGAATAAAATCTAAATCCTAATCTCGCTTGTGTTAAGTAGCTCTACGACCCCAGGTGGGTCAGTTAACCTCTCTGTGTATCACTGCCCTCCTCTGCCAAGTGAGACCCCCACCCCCAGGGCCGTCCCAAAACTGCTATAGAGATCAAATACAGTCTTAGATAGAAAAGTGCTTTGAGAAGATAAGCAAATGAATGTTTGTGTTGCCTGTCTCAGCTTATGAACACTTTGACTCAAAATCAGCCTTTGAGCTAATGAGAAGGGACTGGAAATTGCTTAGTAGCTCTAGATGGGTGTACAGGGGTGGGAGTAGGGGTGCCTAGAGGGGGAGGAATCAGAATCTACAGCTCAAGTTTGAACTGTGCAGGTCCACTTACACATGAATTTTTTTCAATAAATATATTAGAAAATGTGTTTTAGATATTAGTGACAATTTGAAAAAAGTGCATAGCCTAAAAATATTGAAAAAATTAAGAAAAAAGTATGTCATGAGTGCATAAAATATATGCAGAAAATTGCCTATTTTATCATTTGTTACCATAACCTACACAGAAATCTATTATAAAAAGTTAAATTTATCAAAACTGACACACACAAACACAGACCTGACATGGTGACACTCACAGTCAAGAGAAATGTAAACAAACATGAAGATGCAGTATTAAATCTTAACTGCATAAAATTAACTGTAGTAATGCTGAACTACTGTAATAATTTCATAGCTGTCTCCTGTTGCTATTGTGGTGAGCTCAAGTGTTGGGAGTATCTGCTTAAAATGGATTTTGATGCTAATCATCTCTGTGTGAGCAATTTTTCTCTCCAGTAAATTGTGTATCATGGTAAAAAGCATCTCTCACGGTTCCCATGTATTTTTCATCGTATTTAGTGTGTAAAGGAAAATAAAAATCTCAGGATCACCCTCCACTCTTTATGGAAAAGAGGTCAAGCCTGGAGGTTGAGTCATGCAACACCCCCTTCCAAATAAATAGCTGTCACTAACATTACGCATCGGTCAGATCCCCATGGAAGGTAAAAGCCCTGCCATCTACGAGGACTGCCCCCACCAATCATTCATAAGGACACCCCTTTGCTGGCCTCCTATGAGCAAGGACAGACAAATTGTAACTTTAGGTCTGCTGGCTAAGTCTAGCTCCTAAAACTAAACTCTGTTCGATTCCACATTAATGATGAATGACAAGTTTATCTTCCCAGGTGTAGAACAGAGACAAGACAAAACATTCTTCTGCCTACCCAGGAACATCTACATAATTGATGCCTCCTTCACTCCCTTTTTCTCTTCTAACAATCACCTTATCTTATATAAAATGTAAATTTCCTAGGCCTCATAAGAATGTAACCATTTTGCCTCACTGCCCAGCCCTTTATCTTTTTTACTTTCTGTATACCCTATCCCTCTTAAACACTGAAATTCCCAAGTTCCCCATTGGAAAAATAGTCACAGATTTGCATATGGTTTGTGTTTTTCCCAGGCACATCCTCCAACTTTGGCTTAATTGGGCTCCATTGATTAAGACCTTTGCCCCAGGCACTTATTTTGGGTTGTCAAGTGCAAAACCATAACCCTTGAATAACACCGGGAGCCCCATACAAAGTGCTAGGGATGCTAGAAGTGCTCCCACGAAGCAGAGAAAAGTCGTGAGATTGCAAGAAAAAGCTGCAGTGCTTGATACGTACCTTAGATTGAAGTCTACAGCTGCAGTTGCCCACCATTTCGAGATAAATCAATCCAGCACAAGGACCATTATAAAAAAGCAAAAAGGAAATTCATGAACTTGTAGCTGCAACTATGCCAGCAGGCATGAAACCCTTGCACGTTTTATGAATTACATTCTTATCTCATATTGAAAATATGAGATTTTTTATCTCATGTTTTTATCTTTTATGTGAGTGCAGGATTGCTCTAAGATAGGCATACCTATAGACTCTAATAAGAGTCAAGAAAAAGCAAAGTCATCATATAACAACTTAAAGCAGAAGGAAGGCGAAAGAGCTAAAGCTAGAGAATTTAATGTCAGCGAAGGATGGTTTAGTCATTTTAAAGAGTTTGGCTTAAAAAATGTCAAGATAACGCCTGTAATCCTAGCACTCTGGGAGGCCGAGGTGGGCGAATTGCTCAAGGTCAGGAGTTCGAAACCAGCCTGAGCAAGAGCGAGACCTCGTCTCTACTATAAATAGAAAGAAATTAATTGGCCAACTAAGAATATATAGAAAAAATTAGCCGGGCATGGTGGCACATGCCTGTAGTCCCAGCTACTCGGGAGGCTGAGGCA
>CAUYRT010056736.1:0-32211 GCA_963574885.1 Lepilemur ruficaudatus | reverse complement strand
GTCCGGTTCTTTCACTGAGCATAAAGTTTTGCAGTTCATTCATCATGTAACATTGTTAGTACTTCATTTATTTTTATTGCTAAACTATATGTTGTATGGATATAGCACATTCTGTTTATCTATCATCTGTTAATGGATGGGTTGTTTTTGCTCTTTTGCTCCCAGGAGTAATGCTGCTATGAACATATGTGTACAAGTTTTTGTGTGGACATACGTTTTCAATCTCTTGCGTATGTACTTAGGGATGGAATTTCTGGATCATATGGTAAGCCTAAGTTATCTGTTTGAGGACCTGTCAAACTCTTTTCCAAAGTAACTGCACTACTTTACACTCCCATTAGCAATGTAGGAGGTTTTCAATGACATCTTCACTGACACTTACTGGATATCATTTTGATTAAAGCTAGTACTGTGGGTATGAGGTGATATTTCACTGCAGTTTTTAATTTACCTTACCATAATGACTAATGACAATGAGCATCTTTTCATATGCTTATAGGCCATTTGTCTAATATATCTTCTTTGGAGAAATATCTATCCAAGTCCTTTGTCCACTTTTTAATTGGGTTATTTGTCTTTTTATTATTAAGATGTAAGTACTTTATATATTTGAGATTCAAGTATCTTATGAGATACATAATTTTTAAATTTACAAATGCATTAATTCTGTTGTTTTTTTTTAGTTTTCTTAATAGTATCTTTTGAAGCATGGGAAGTTCTATATTTTAATCTAGTTCACTTTGTCTATATGTTTTCCCCTTGATTGCACTTTTGGTGTCATTTTAAGGAATCATTTTCTAGTCCCAGGTCACAAAGATTTATATCTACCTTTTGATTTAGGTTATTGCTCTAATTTGAGGTAATCTTTTTCATATGATGTAAGATAGGGGTCCAATGTCATTCTTTCACATATGGATATCCAATTGTCCTTGCATCATTTCTTGAAAAGATTATTCTTTCTCCACTACAAGGCCTTGGCACCCTTGCAAAAAATCATTTGACCATAGGTGCATGGGTTTATTTCTAGACCCTCAATTCTATTCCTTGATCTATATGTCTGCCCTTGTGTGGTATCAGATTTTATTGCGTGTTCAGAAAACAACTGAAAGAAGCTTTTAACATCATAAATGGGATGTTACATATTTCTACTTACAAAAGTCAGATGAAAAAAATTAGATTAAGATAAAAATTGTAATCCTACTACTCTGGGAGTCCAAGGCCAGAGGATTGCTTGAGCTCAGGAGTTCCAGACCAGCCTGAGCAAGAGGAAGACCCCACCTCTACCAAAAAATAGAAAAATTAGCCAGGTGTTATGGCATGTGCCTGTAGTCCCAGCTACTTGGGAGGCTGAGGCAAGAGGATCGCTTGAGCCCAGGAGTTTGAGGTTGCAATGAGCTATGATGATGCCACTGTACTCTACCCAGGGCAGTGGAGCAAGACTATCTCAAAAATAATTGAACAAGAAGTGCATTGCAGAACAAACTCCCTCTGAAGGACCTATACTAAGTCTTATGTTTTTATAACACTATAGAAACAAAGATCAATATGGCCATAAGAATCACTAGCTAAATACTCTGTATGTAACCTCACTTCTTTGCCGGAAATATATGGATATATATATAAACCAATTATGGTGATAATATCAAATTTTTAGGATGGTAATATCAGTTCATTTGAAGTGATAATGATGTTTGCTTAGTGGGTGACTGGATGTCAAATCATAAGAAGCAGTAGAAGTAAATGTAGTTAATAAATTTTTTAAAAGTCTATAGCATTAATAATTCTGTACTAAGTTTGAGAAAAATTTGCATATATTTAACATTTGAAATGGTTAAATAATGTGGCCTAATGTCTACCAATTAGCTTTATATTCCAATGTAAACACTGTGACTGATTTTAAATTTGTGACATTAGTTGAAAGATGTGTAAGAATTGTAATAAAATTGTAAATAATATCAGAATGGTAAGAGAATTTGAACCACACAGTTGATTTAATTTATGATTTAATATTTTTTTAAATACTGAGAATTTTTGCTTATAAAGTTAAGCTTGAGGAAATTTAAGTGAGATCAATTAATTATGACAATTTAATCTATTTAACTTAAGTTGATAAATATTAACCATGGACATTCTTGAAATTTACCATAAGTAGAATACTATTTGTATATTATACTTTAAGCTCCAGGCAAACCAAGTTTTAGAATTTGTAATATAAATAAATTGAATACTCATTAAAAATCCTGATTAACAATCTAATAGACTTTTCTGTGTGCAAAATGTCACACGTGGATATACAAAACTGTCTCAAATTGAAGTAGTTTATAATGCTAACTTTTATGAACACTGAGAAAAATATATATTAAAATTTTCCTATAGAATAGCTTTTATTACTACAAATGCAGATTTAGGGTAGAGGCTGAAAATAATGTGTCCTCAAATTTTTATTATTAGAACAATAAAAATATTGATTTCTCTGTATTTTGAATAATCAGTGTGATCCTGCTGTTTTCAAATGTGTCAATTCCAATATTTTTCTATTTCTAGAACAGAAATACTTCTATTCACTATTTTTAAATTAATTCACTCAATAAGCATTTGTTGAATTCTTGATGGGTGTGTGGGTTGAAGACAAAAGTAAGGCAATTAGCCTCAACTTAATATTGAATTTGACAGAAAAGTAACCAGGGGATGTGCTGGGTGCTTTCATTCCTTTTGAGTACACCCCCATAATCCAACTACTACTGAGGACTTGTTTCTTTTAGGGTTACAGCAGACTGTGACTTCAGCATGTTTCATCTGTTAACCCAACTCTGCACCATGCCCAGTAAGGGAGAAGGATTGCTGCATAGAGAAGGGCATTCCATGCTTTGGGAAGTTTAAGATGCCCAGGCTAAGCCAGAAATCATAGTCAAAGTGTTTAGCAATTGGCTTGGCTTGGGCACTGAGAAATCAGAGAAAATGAAGCTTTGTTGCTAGAGTAGTCTTTGGGGGTTCCTCAGTGTGCCAGACAGACATTAATAATTTAGTTGCTGGATTGTGGGGAGTTTCTGGAGAAGTGGTTGGGGTGACTAGCATGATGAAGGGGCACTTGCAGGGTTAGGGAAGATGCTATTTTTTCAACTGTTACAAAAATTTTAAAATATTTTAACAATAAAAGGTTGATATCATTGCATTATGACTGAATGGTGGCTCTGGATTAAGCTATCTAGAACTGCTATGGAATTCTGCCTGTCTCCTACTTTTAAATGCAAGCTACCATCACATTACAAAAAAGTGAAATGACATAAATTTTTGTTTAGGAAATGGTATGTCTCATATGAATTAGCAAAGTGATGACCTGACCTTAGAAATAACCATGCTATTACGTCTAAGAGTCTTAGGTTTTATTCTTCCTTTGATCTTGGGTATGTGGTCCTCATAGGAGAGCCTCACAAGTGTTGCTTTTAATACCTCTACTCAGATATTCAGGTGGAGATGCTAGTGTACACTAAACTCTTTTAATTCAGAATTTCCCACCCATTGGGGTTAGATCCACAAGGTATATGATCAAGTGTAAGAAATGACATTTATATAAGGTTAGTGGGTAAAACCTAATGTTTGATCCATCCAAAGGTGGGTATCTATTCACCACTTTCGATCCTCTCTGTGAAAGTGGTGCTGTGCAGGCTACTTCTAGTTAGCCATCTTGGCCTCTCCGTTAGTAATTGGGACTGTTACCCACAGGAAGACACGTTGCAGTAGGAATTGGAAACTGGAACACAGCAAGCACACACAGCAAGGCAGAGCCTGACTGATTTGGCCAGTACAGACATAATGAATGATGCAGTCAGTTTATTACTGTCATATACAATGAAAGAATGAGAAGCCAACAGTGCCAGGTTTCTGGGTTCTCATTCCGTATAACAAAAAGAATGCCACCAAAGCAAAAGGGGTCAGATGGCAATGCAAGGTGAGTTAGACAACTCCCGATTGCTGAGGACGCAATTGTACAGTGTAGCTATGTTGTTTTATACTCCACAAGTATGCCTGGAGAGGGCGAGACAGAAAGTCTCATATCCGTCAGAACCTGAAGGGAATAAGAAACTATGTTGTTGCAGCATCCTAGGGAAGCTGGGAAGGCAAGTGGAGTGCTCATGCTCTTAGAGGGTCACAAAGTTTCTTCCCAGACTCAGATTAGCTGTGTTTCAAGCCATTACCTGTGTGGCCTTTGTGGAAATGTGCTTGGGACACCATAGCAGAGCCATTCTGCTACAAACCTTTTGATTCCAGAGCCTATAATCTAAATCATGACTTCATATGTTTTACATAAAATATCTAAAAGAACATATAAGTATATAAAGTACACAAAAGGGTAATTAAGATACTTTCTAAATGGTTATTATGTAGATTAAATGAGATAGTGTGTTAAATGAATACAATAATGTCTTGTATATAGTTAACACCTAATAAATGTGAGATATTTATTATTTTCTTGAAAATATAGCATTAATTATGCAAGAATATTTTTGCAAAATGATAAAGTACATAGACATGACTACCTTCAAAGCATGATATCAAAATGCTTTCTGAATCAAGATGAGAAATGGAGGCCATCAAATTTCAATGCTAAATTTTCTTATTGTGTACAATTCTTTTTATGACAGCTTTATGGAGTTATAACTGATGTACAAAGAACTACACATATTCAATGTGTAAAATTTGGTGAATTTGGACAGATCTTTAAAGTTGTTTTAAATACAACATTTATGGTAACTACAAATAAAACATTTAATATACTCATGTTTTGACCATGCTAAATAGCTATGGGTTTAATGTAATCCTTTATATTTATGTTTCAGATTTTCTTTTAAACTATTTTCAATTTTCACTTCAAAATCAATGAGTTATTTTATATAACCACCAAGAAGTATATTAAATGCTCACCAATTAAACCATTGAGCTTAAAATTTGATTGTGAACACACTCTTCAGGACATTGTATCAGATGGTTACAAGCATGGTATTTATTCACAGACTATAATTCCTGTGCATTGTATTATGCACAACTTAAAGGGTTTTTCAAGGAGAAACTTAAAATAAATTCATTTTAATAAAAAATTGAATTTGTTTTAGACTAGAAAGGACACGGTTTCTAAATGAGCCAGTAGTTTGGGTCGTGAAACCATAATTTTGAAAACATAAGCACAAGCAGTACTATTGCCTTTGTCAAGGAAAGAGGAAATTATACCAACAGTACTGCAAAGAAGTCAGATTTTATGTATTTCTGTTAGCTGTCATGTTCCCATAGAAACAGTGACTGAGAAAATCAGTAATAATTCCTGCTCCTTCATTGTGTGAGTCTTCACACAACATAAATGTGGGGTGTATAAATATATGTATTTTTATATATATGTACATATAATAATATATTAATATATGAAAAAATGTCACTTTTTTATTTTGTTAACAAACACATTGAAACTTAAATCTTATATAGCTGTAAGTTGAGAAAGCAGACTAAAAGCCCCAGAGCGAAACAAAGTCACCTTTATTTAACTTTATGTCACCTGTTTTTCTTTTATTAAATTAATAAAGATAGAAATGGTCTGCATAAAATTATAGATAATAGTTTTGGATTGAACTACATGTAAAAATAATATAAAATCTTGCTATATTTAATCATAGGCATGGACAAGTCATATCTTAAAATTATCAAGTCCATTTTTGATAAAGCCATGGCCAATATCATACTGAATGGGGAAAAATTGAAACCATTCCCACTTAGAACCAGAACCAGACAAGGTTGCTCACTATCTCCACTTCTGTTCAACATAGTGCTTGCTGGAAGTCCTTGCTAGGGTAATTAGACAAGAGAGGGCAATTAAGGGCACCCCAATAGGGGCAGATGAGATATCTCTTTGTTGATGATATGATATTATATCTAGAAAACCCTAAGGATTCAACTAAGAGACTCCTAGAATTGATAAATGAATTCAGTAAAGTCTCAGGATACAAAATCAATACACACAAATCAGAGGCATTCATATATGCCAATAACAGCAAAGCTGAAATTCAAATAAAAAATGTAATACCTTTTATAATAGCCTCAAAGAAAATTAAATATCTAGGAATATATTTAACAAAAGATGTGAGAGACATATATAGGGAGAACTATGAAATACTAAGAAAAGAAACTGTAGAGGATGTAAACAGATGGAAAAATCTACCTTGCTCATGGATTGGTAGAATCAATATCATTTAAATGTCCATACTACCTAAAGTGATCTACAGAATTAATGCAATCTCTGTTAAAGTACCATCATCATTCTTTACAGATCTAGGAAAAATAATTCTATACTTTGTATGGAACCAGAGAAGACCTCGTATAGCCAAAGCAATCTTAAGTAAAAAGAACAAACTGGGAAGTATCAGTCTACCAGACTTCAAGCTGTACTACAAGGCTATAGTAACAAAAACAGCATGAAATTGGCACAAGAACGGAGACATAGACCTTTGGAACAGGACTGAGAATCCAGAGATGAAACCATCTGCATATGGTAATCTAATCTTTGACAAAACAGATAAAAATACACACTGGGGAAAAGAATCTCTTTTCAATAAATGGTGCTGGGAAAACTGGATAGCTACTTGCAGAAGATCAAAACTGGATCCCCACCTCTCACCTCCTACAAAAATCAATTCAAGATGGATAACAGACTTAAACCTAAGGTATGAAACCTTTAGAATTCTAGAAGAAGATATTGGGAAGACCCTTTCAGACATTGGCCTAGGCAAAAAATTTTTGAAGAAGACCCCCAAAGTACTCACAGCAGCAACAAAAATAAATAAATGAGATCTGATCAAATTAAAAAACTTTTGCACAGCCAAGGAAACTATCATTAGAGCAAATAGACAAGCTACAGAATGGGAGAAAATATTTGCTCTCCACACATTCAATAAAGGGCTGATAATAAGAATCTATCTAGAATTTCAAAAAATCAACAAGAAAAAATCAAACAACCCCATCAACAAATGGGCAAAGGGAATGAACAGAAACTTTTCAAAAGAAGACAGAATAATGGCCAGCAAACATACAAAAAAATGCTCAACATCTCTAATCAGTAGAGAAATGCACATCAAAACTACAATGAGATATCACCTAACCCCAGTGAGAATGGCTTCTATCAAAAAATCCCAAAACAACAAATGTTGGTGAGGATGTGGAGAGATAGGAACACTCTTACATTGCTGATGAGACTGCAAATTAGTGCAATCTCTGTGGAAAAGAATTTGGAGATACCTTAAAGAGCTAAAAACAGAAATACCATTCGATCCAGCAATAGCACTATTAGGCAGCTACCCAAAAAAGCAAAAGACATTCTATACTAAAGACGCCTACACCCGAATGTTTATGGCAGCACAATTCACTATTGGAAGGATGTGGAAACAACTCAAGTGCCCATCAATTCATGAGTGAATTATTAAAATTTGGTATATGTATACAATGGAATATTACTCAATTATAAGAAATCATAGTGATCTAGCACCTCTTATATTTTCCTGGATAGAGCTTGAGCCCATTATCTGAAATGAGGTATCACAAGATCAGAAGAATAGGCTCCACATGTACTTACCACCAAATTGGCACTGACTGATCAACACTATGGTGCTCACACGGTAGTAATATTCTCCAGGTATTAGGGACTTGGAGGGGATAAACTCACAACTAATGGACATGGTGAGCATTGTAGAGGGAAAGGCATGTCTCTAGTCCTTGCTTGGGTGAGGCAAAGACATAAAATGTAACCAAAATGTTTGTACCCTCATAATATCCTGAAATAAAAAAAATCTACCTATTTCATGAATAAGTTACTATTAGATTGTTTAATAGTGATGATTTCATAATGTATTGCTATTCAATGTTATTACTTAAATAGAAAGTTAATAATTTAAAATATTTGTCATTAAAATATTTTGGGTAAAAATTTGGCATATTTAAATGCACTTATCATTTTAAAGCTGGAGACCCCTAAAGGAATATGGTGAATACCATCAGTTCATGCATAGGAAATTCTGTTTCTTCAGTATGGCACCAAGGCAAACGCAGTACCATATTTCTTTGGATATTTTTAAATGCTGTATTGTGATGAAAAATTGCTACATTACTACTTTCTACCAATTTTTCTTAATGTATAACTTAATGTAAGGGTGTCCACTTCCTGTGGGGAATAACGCATTCAATAAATTTTTAGAATGTAGAAGGGTTGCAGCAATAATTTGAGCTTAGGTAAAAAGTTAAATCAGGAGGTATCTTAGGTATTCAAGTCTTTTTTCTTAAGTACTAAACTACAGGGCAGCAGAGCAATGCCAATGAGAGTTTTTCCAACAGATGTGGGTTTGTGATAATATATTGTTAACCATTACAGGACTACTTATATTCTTAGGATTATTTATATTTATATTTCTGGATATTTCCTTTTCAATTAAGTTAATTAAATGATATTCATGCTATTAATTGTCACTACTTACTTGACACTTACTATGTGCCAAGGACCATGCTCCACCTTTTGCATTTGTTGTTTCATTAAAACCTATAATTCTACAAGGCAAATACCATTATTTTTCACAGACGGTCAAGAAATCAAACCCAGCCAGTCGCAGCCGAGTTTGTCTCTTAACCAGTGTAGATGCCATCTATTGATATAAATCACCTTGTTAACTCATCTTATTTTACCTTATTTAAGTAGGTTGATTATCTCTAGCTTAATAAAGTCAGTCTATGAAAAAATCAGCTTCCTCAAGCCAACTCATTTGAGCCCTCCACCCATTATTTATTTTGTGTATATTATTCCACATCAATTAATTAAATAAATTTTAATTAATTAGTGTAAGAAACTATCATGCACATTTATTTTGTGGAGGGAAATAGTAAAACACAAAACTTTTAATCTTTTAAAGTCTTTTCTTTTTTGGTCCTGCTTTGTTGTCTACAAGTGAACGGCTTAAATTTGCTAAGAAAAATAACATATTTCAATAAAATTGTATTAGTCAAAGACTCCTATATGTCTTTGGTTAAATTTTACCTAGGTATATTTTTCAAAACTATTTGAAATACATAGTTAAAAATTACATTTTATTCTTATGTGTTGATGTTTAATACAACATTTACACTAAGCTCCCTCTTCAGTTTTTTGTGTAGACCATATGACTATGGTCATAGAAACAGGAACTCATACTGAAACCAACTATAATCCAGCACCAGGGTCGCAGATTCTTACATTCCACTTAGGCTTAGTTGAACTTTTTTCTCAAACTGGCTTTCATTACCTATAGCATATTTACTCACTTGTTCAGCCCTAGTATAAATGTAAAGAAATTTCACAATTGCTAATTCATACCCTATTACAACAAATTTCCTAACTAGAATACAGTGCTTTATTCCAATATCTAATCAAACATTGTTTTTCAAAGATACTTAGGTCAGCGCCTTTCATCTCTACGAAATTAGTATGGTCAAGTCACTCCTTTGTAATACAGTTAGATCCATTTGTCAGGGTCTGTGATCCATCTTGGGTTCCCTTTATATAATATCTTGATTAATTTTTTAAAAGTCTGTATAGAATACAATTGATTCTGTGTCATTTATCACTCTATGAGTTTTGAAAACTTCATAGAGTTGTGAATCCACCAGCACAGTACCATAAAGAACAGTTCTTACATACATATACCACGGAGTACTATTCAGCTATAAGAAACAATGATGATCTAGCACCTCTTCTATTTTCCTGGATAGAGCTGGAACCCATTCTACTAAGTGAAGTATCCCAAGAATGGAAAAATAAGCACCACATGTACTCACCAACAAATTGGTTTCACTGATCAACACCTAAGTGGACATACAGGAATAACATTTATCGGACGTCGGGCAGATGGGTTGGGGGAGGAGGGGATGGGTATATACATACATAATGAGTGTGATGTGCACCATCTGGGGGATGGACACACTTGAAGCTCTGTCTCCGGGGGGGAAGGGAAGGGGGAAAGGCAACACATGTAACCTAAACGTTTGTACCCCCATAATATGCTGAAAAAAAAGAGAACAGTTCTTTGTACCTCCTACATCAAAAATTAAAAAAAGAAAAGAGAAACAATATGGATCTATATTTTGTCTCTTGTGTTTACTTTTACAATAAAGTGATGTAGAATATATTTAATAGCTAAAAAAAGAATAGTTCTATTACCTCAAAAATAATAAACTTTTCCCTGCAACTTCAACCCTGAATACCATGATCTGTTTTCCATCTCTGCAGTATTGCTGTTGGAGAATGACATAATTATAAAATTACATAAATTTATATGTGAAATCTCAATATGCAGACTCTGGGCTGGCTTTTTTTTCACATAGACACGAAAAAGAAATAAATTAGAAAGCAAGCAGTAACATTTCATAAATAATTAAATGGCATAATTGTCTCTATAGAAAATCTGAAGAAATCTAAAAGGCAGTAGAATTAGTGAGTTTGGTAAGGCTGCAGTATATAAGATCAATTTTATAAAAATCAGCTGCATTTCTATAAAGTAGCCAAGAGCATGTGAACACCAAAATTAAAAGTACAATGCTATTTATGATTGCCCACAAAAGTGAAATACTTCTAAGAAAACCTGAGATAGCATGTACAGGACTTGTATGCTGAAAACCATGCAAATCTCATGACAGAAATAAAAGCTATAAATAAGTAGAGAGACATAACATGTTCATGAATTGGAAGACTCAACCTGGTAAAAATGTCAATTTTTCCCAAATTTATATGTTGATTTATAAAGTTCTTATCAAACTCCCAGCAAGATATTTTTGGTAGATATAGACAAGATGTTTCAAAATTTATGAGAAGGCAACAAAAGTAGAATAGCTATTATAAAACATTTTTAAAAAGAAGAAAGAAGAATAAATTTTGGGAAGAATCAGATTTCAAAACTTATTATATATACAATGGAAGACTATTCAGCCTTTAAAAAAAACAAGGAGATATATTGCCATTTGTGACAATGTACAGGAACCTGGGGGACATGATGCTAAGTGAAATAAGCCAGATAAAGAAAGAAAAATACCATGTGATCTCACTTACATGGGAGATCTCAAAAAAAGTCAAATACATATACAGGCAGAGAGAAGAACCATGGTTATCAGAGGTGAGGCGGGGAAGGAAATGGGGAGATACAGGTCAAAGGGCACAAATCTGCAGTTACACAGGATGAATGTCTAGAGATCTAAAGTACAGCAGGAGTACTATCGTTAATAATATTGCAAGAGAGTAGATTTGCTGAGAGTAGGCTTTCCGTGCTCTTAGCATAAAAAAAAAGAAAAAGAAAAAGAGGAAACTATGGAAGGTGACGGATATGTTAATTTTCTTACTTGCAGTAATCTTCTCACCATGTGTATTAAAACGTCATGTTGCACACATTTTTAAAAACGACTTATGTACCTACAGTAATCAAGACCTTTGGATTGGGAAGAGGAATAGACACATAGATCAATGGAACAGAATAGAGAACTCACAAGTAGCCCACGTAAATCTGCTTAACTGATTTTTCATAAAAGTACAAAAACCATTCAGTGTTTTTAGAGGAATTGGACACCCACACGCAAAAACTTGAACATAAGCCCAAGTCTCACACCTCATACAAAAATTAACTTAAAGTGCATCACATTTTTAAAACGTAAAACACAAGTCTGTAAAGCTAAAGTAGAGGAAACTTAGGAAAAAAAAATGTTCGGGATATAGAGCCAGGCTAAGAGTTCTTAGACTTAATACCCAAAGCACAATTCTTAAATTAAAAAAAATATATATGAATTGGACTCCATCAAATTTAAAACTTTACTCTGTGAAAAACCCTGCTAAGAGGGTATAAAGACAAGGTACAGACTTGAAGAAAATAATTTCAAATTGTATATCCAACAAAGGACTAGTGTCTAGGATATAAAAAAGGACTGTAAAGCCTCAATGGGAAAAATTCCGATTAATAAATGATCAACTCACACAGATACTTCACTGAAGAAGATACACAGCTGTCAAATAAACCCATGAAAAGAAATTCAACATCAATAGCCATCAGGGAAATGCAAATTAAGACCACAATAAAATTTCTGGACACCCATATCATAATGTTTAAAATAAAAAGCTATGGATATACCAAACGTTGGTTAGAATTCAGAAAAACTGGATCACTCATTCATTGTGGGTGAGAATGTAAGATGGTACAGACAGTCTGAAGAATAGTTCATCAGTTTCTTAAGAAACTAAACATGCAGCTAACTACCATATGACTCTTCACCTGCACTCTAGTGATTGCTACCATTAGTCAAGTCTTTAAAAATACATTACATAGAGATTTAGGAAGTTGACATTTTTCCTCCAGCTGTGTAAAGCCCACTCTAAATAATCATTTTTTTAAAGGTTTTCACATTCTTGTGTTATGAGATAATCAAAAAAATAAAGTAATACTATAAAAATTAAGTCAGAATCAAGGTTTCTGTTGGATAAAAAAACTGATGATTCATCTTAATTAATTTTAAGTAGCATATTTCAGAGTATGACTCAGAGGAAATAGTGGACTTTGGCACATAATTGTTAAGAAGTCAATGCAACATATGCAGATAAAGTCTATTTCATTAAGAAAATGATAGTCATGTAAATAGAAATTTTCAATAATGGAATTGTTCATGATTATGATACTAACATGATAGGTAATGTGGTTGTGTAATTTATTTTGTATTTTGCCATATGCCAACTGCATTTCGTGTGTGTGAATATAATTCTTTCATCAACAGGGAAGCCTATGTAACCTCCAAATGACAATTTAGTCAGTTTCAGACACTGAAGTAAAGTTTTCTACCTGTGAGGATTGTATTCACTAAATTGTATATTCAATTTTCTACTTCAGTTTATCAAAAATCCTGAAAAGCAAGATATGACTACTAACATCTTATGAAGAATCATTAAGAAAGGCATAGAAAAATATTGATCATGAAAAATCTTTTTAAAAAATGGTAAAATTTTTATTTTTCTTAATTTTAATATTTTATATCTGCATTTTTAGAAAAAGCTGCCTTAATACACAAAAATTTAAAACTTTGAATTTTTGGGTGTTATAACCTAAGAGTTTTTATTATTAAGTGATATTTCAAATATTCTAATCAAAATTATATATTTAAATGTACTAGATAGGATATATTACTTTATATAAAAATCATTTCAGATTCAACTTTTATAATTTAATCTATATTGAAGAGAGGTTTTCTCTCAGTCTGTGTATCAAAGTTTCTATATAATATCCTAATTTTCTAGATACTTTAATATGTCAAAATGTCTTGATATACAAAACTTAAATTACCTACCTCTCATTTACACAAGATTCAACACTATGTGTCTCTGTATATAGCAATTATATGTGAAACAATTCTGTCACTCTGTCTCTCTCCCTATCTTTCTCTCTCTCTCTCTGTCTCTCCTGTTCCCTATTTCCCCCTCTTCCCTATCTTTCCCTATTAATAAACAATAAATAATTTCTGTCCTATGGATTGTATGGTTATAGATTATAGCTCTTATTACAATATAGTTTTCCATAATTTAATAAACTTTCTGTGTATACTTTATACAATTCTTTCTCAAAATTATTCACTTTAGAGTGCTTCAATGCAAAGTAGTTTACCTCAAATTATTAATTGCTTTATAAAAATGATTTCCTTAGAGTTTAATAATATATCATAGCATATTGCTTGATGCTGTACACTTAGCTTTGTTGTTATTCAGTGGGAATTATTTGCTGTCTGATTAAACATGATGATTACAGAATTCTGTATCAATCTTTCTGTTACTTAAAGTTGATAATATTTTTATAACATGGTAGTAAGTGGAAGGAAATGTGCTCACAAATTCCTTGGTATTGAGGAATGCTAAGTCATTTTTATTCAAATGAAGAATAATAATGCAATATATATGCAATCTTTTCTCTGATGCTTCCTATCTCAGTATAATTCAGTGTGATGGAAAATACTATTTTAGAACTAAATCACAGTTTGGTTAAATTTCATGACCATTATTCCCTTTATAAAATGCTGTCATCTTAAAATAACGAACACTTACTCATTTCTGTTTTTTGCCTAAAATAGCATTTTGTCATTGGTATTTTAAATCCTAAAACAAATAAAATGACTGAACAGGCAAAAAAAGATTTATTAATACCATACCTTAAATTCTCATTATTTTAGGAACTAATAAATGTGCTCCCCTTCCTTGCCAAAAAAGTCCAAAAATAAAATAGTTGTAGCAAAAATTATAGCCAATTGAATACTAACAAGAAAGCCATTTTATCAAAAAGACACATGTACTCAACTGTTTATTAATTGTTATAATGTTTATTAATTGTGAATTAGCACAATTCACAATCACTAAGATGTGGAATCAGCCCAAGCACCCATCAATTCATGAGTAGATAAATAAAATGTGGTATATGTACACCACGGAGTACTACTCAGCCATAACACAAAATGATGAACTAATAGCTTTTGTAACAACTTGGACGGAACTGGAGACCCTTTTCCTAAGCGAAGTATCGCAAGAATGGAAGAAAAAACAACAGAACAAAACATCACACGTACTCACTATTAAACTGGAACTAATTGATCAAAACCTATGTGCACATATGGAAATAAAACTCCACGGAAATCAAGCAGGTGGGAGGGAGGTGGAGGGGAAGGGTAAAATCACACCTAATGGGTACAATGGGCACTATTTGATGATGGGCACACTTATAACTTTGACTCAAACTGTACAAAAACAAGTCAGGTAGCCAATACATTTGTACCCCCATAAATTTAAAAAAGCACAACATCTCAAGGGCTTAATGAACAAATATTATTAAAACTGTGGTCCTTTTTTACGTTTGAAATCAGCTACAAACAATGTTAATTTGAGAGTTTTTCAAGATTAAGAACATTCTCATTTCTAACCGACTATTCAAATGTTGGGTAATTTCAGCTTTATTTCCCATAGCCACTGTAAATTTTCTCCACCAGAAATAATGAATGGAGATGTAGCCAATTTAAAAACCAGGGCAATGGGATAGGAAGATCAAGCTTAGAGAGGCTGCCAGTGCCAGATGTCCATTTCCACCGTATGAACTCCCAAACTGCATGCTGTAATTAGCCGAATTTCCAATTTTTTTCTGCACATGCAACACCTTCCTGGACCCTGCAAGTTTCATCTAGCCAAATTCCCAAATTCTTGCTTCCCATTAAACTCTTAACACAGAACTTACTTTTGCCACTTCTTACAAGGTGTGGTGACTAAAAGACAGGTTTAGAGCCAAGACGTCTGGATTTAAGCACTGATTCAGCCACTTATCAGGGCAGGTTGTCAACAGTCTGTTCCTCAGTTTCCTTTCCTCAGTTAATAATGATACCATCCTCATGGATCTTATGGGTCATTAACTGAGTCAGTACACATAAAGCTCTTTGAGGGGTGCCTGGCACCCAGTAAGCACAATGTAAGCATTTGTGTTTGTTAAATACTCTTATTTTTCTGCATTTCAAACCCATATTTCACACTCTCCCTTTATTAACGTTTTCTATTACCCATTGTAAAAAATGAAAATCCCTCTATTTCTTCTACCTTCTGACAAAACATTTTTCCATGACTTTGCTGTAACTGAAGCCTATCTTTTGCTAAGTAACACAACTTCCAACCCACATCCTGGATAGGTTTAGTGGCACTAATCAATATTAGAGAAGCCCAGGACCACTGTACTGTTATACAAATTTGAGCATAAATGCCGTAAGGCAGAGTATGGATTGTTCAGAGCGCCATTTCCCCTACCGTTGAGTTCCGCGTGATGGAACATCTGTGCAGAACTCTAGTTCCACGGCCACCACTCAGTTCTGCCAAACTGAGAGTCATTCGTCAAGTAGTTTTTAATAAGTTACAAGCAACATTCCTCCAAAAGAAAACCCTTTCTTCTTTGGGCTCTGTACCCCACAAGGATCTTCAGGAATTAGGGAGCTGGGTCTTCTTTAATGGTGTATTTTTTAAGTTCATTCTTTTCTAATTCAGCACGAATATATGGGAGAAATTACAAAACAGTATATTTTATTCTCTTACTTGAAAATAGTGTAGCTATTCTGTGATTCATACTAAGCAGACACGTTGGTAGATAGATCTATTGATTGAATGATTGATAATGAAAATATTAATTTATACCTCTTTCATATTTAAATTAATGTCTCAAGCCACTATCTGTCCAGGTTCACAGGCGATCCAGTATTTCTATTTTGGAGCCTCTATGATTAATCAAGAATTATGGATGCTTGCTAAATTTTTATAGAGGGCTTTGCTCCTTTTGTGTTGGTGCAGATAGTTCAGAGTTACTCTTTTATTAAGGTTGAAAACCCCATGATTCCCTTTGAAACAGCTGCTTTAGAACTGGCTGATGATTTTACAGCTACCAGAAGGGAAAACCTCAGGGACTCTAAGCTCATTTTTATAGCTGTTTTGAAAGTGTCATCCTTGATGGAAGTAGTTATACAATTTATATGACTGGGACTAAGTCTCCTGCCCTGCCATCACCAGTGCTAGTGTAAATCCGAACCTACTTTCTCAATTTCATATTCCATTGAGGTTACTCTGAGCTTGTGATAGCAAGTCTTCAGCCTTAGGTTACATTGTGTGAATACGCTTGACATTGTGTGCAAAGCCCATTCTCAGCATCACATATCCGGGTATAAAATGGTTTTCTGCTTTAGTGACACAATATGCCAGAATCAGCCCTGCACCAACGTTGGTCCATACCTCTCATTACATGGGGAAGAAATATTTAGGTTGTTTCTTAAATTGTGCAAACCACAGATTACCACAGCTTTTTTACATGTGAGGACATATTTAGAGACTTTTATATCTTTTTATTATAAAGAATGCTAGAATGAATATCTTTTACATCTATATGCATATTCATCCAATTTTTTAGGATAAAATTTTAGAGCCTCTACTATAGAAGCAAAGATTGAATATTTTTAAAGAACTATGGTATGTATTTCCAAAAATTTTTTAGATTTGTTGTGTATTTCACCTTCCTCCAAGGTTGCATAAGAGACATTATTCACACTAACTTATTAATTGCATCTTAAAAGTATCTTGCAGTTTTCAAACAAAGCATTTGTACATGTTTCAGTTCTCATATCAACCTTGAGACACTGACAATATTATTCCTATCTTACCTACGATAACAATAAAGCTTAGGAGATTCAACCAACATGATTAAGATCCAGCAGGTAATAATTGGTTGAGGTGCTGTTTGGATTTGAATGACGTGGATGATGTTGGTTTATTCTTTTGCTCCATATGCATTTGTTCAGCACCTATTACGTGTCAAGCAGCGTGCAGACAGCTGGGTATGTGCCCATTACCTGGAAGATAAGCTCTCAGACACCATATAGCTTACATTTTAGGAGGGGAGTAGACATTAAAGAATATTTGTATGTTTATAAATAAGAAATATTGAGATTGTGATAGGTACATATTGGAGGTACCTGCTGTAATGAAAGAATGCAATGAGGAGATTGTAATCTAGGGAGAGCAGTCAGCAAGGCACAAGTGACATGGCCTGCAGAAAGGACTACAGAAAACAGCTCTCCAGAGCTTAGACAGTGAGAAGCTGCATGGCATGAGACGAAGCAGGAGAAGTAGACTCCAAACTGTGCAGAGCTCACTGGACCAGTGTTTATCCAGTTTTCAGTGGTGAAGAATCAATTTTTTTTTTGTTTTAATTTTCAGGCACAATGCTTTGACAAAATAAAATAATGAATTATCAAAACATAAAATTAAAAAAATACATAAAAATACAAGCCCCAAATATATTTGAGTTTCATCAGACATAAAATTACTCTGTGAAATTGCCATGGAAGTGTCTAGATGCTCGCTGCTGTGGTGTGTGTTCTGACCTCCCTGTGGAGCATTAGCAGTCACGGGCACTGGGCTGCAGACAGCAAATTGGGCAGCACAGCTCTAGGCCATGCTGTGCCCATGAGAATAGGAAACACCTGGGTAACATTAGTGGCTGTGTGTTTTGAGAGGATCACTTTGGCTGCAGTGGGAAGGTACTATCGTGGGAAAAAGTGGTTTTGGACGGATAAATTGGAAAGATAATTTATAGTGCAGACAATGATGGCACTATCAATGTTGTAGGCAGAGTTTCAAAAATAGTCCCCCCAAAGATATCCCACCCTAATCCCCAGAATCTGTTAATATGAAATATTGTACCATTGATTATGTTATGTATACGTGCAGTTGACCTTGATATAAGGAAATTATCTGGATGGGTCTGATCCAATCACATGAGTACTTAAAAGAGCTTAGAAAGCTTTCTCCAGCTGGTTGTGAGGAAGTCAGAGACTGAATACAGAAGAAAAATGCATTGCACCATTGCTGACGTGAAGTCGGACAGGACCACCTGATGAGGAATTTGCCTAGGTGGCCTCCAAAAGTGGACAGCAGTCCACAGCTGTCAGCCAGCAAGGAGATGGGAACTTCAGTGCCGAAATTACAAAAAGCTAAATTCTGTCATTAACAGAAATGATCTTGTAAGGGGACCCCAGGCTCCAGATGACAGTGCAGCTGGCTGAAACCTTGATTTCACGCTGAGCAGAGAAGCTAGCCACACACTGCTGGACGTCTGACCTGCAGAACTGTGACCTAATAGGATGGGTATTGTTTTCAGTTGCCAAGTTTGTGTTAATTTGCTACACAGCAGTAGAAGAGGATGGAGGGACTTTAGCAAGGTTTAGTGAGTAGTGATTTGATATAAGAGAAGAGGGAGAGATGTCAAAGATGACTGCTATGTTTCTGGCTTGTGTCACTAGGTGGATGATGGTTCCATTTGCTGAGACAGAACATGCTGGAAGAGGATCCAGTTAAAAGGAGAGGAAGGTTATGGGTTCATTTTTTGGCCATGTTTGTTTCGAGGTGACTGTGATTCATCTGAAAAAGCTGTCAGGCAGGCGATTGTATTTATAGACCTAGAACCCAACAAGAGATATGGGCTAGGAATATAAATGTGTGAGTTATCAACATAGAGGTGGTGACTAGAGCTGGGGTGAGAATAATACAAAATATAAACGTGCATCTAAGACAAAGCATAAGGATTTGAAGGCTGACGGGGGAGGATGGTCATGCAAAGGCAGGACTGCCAGAGAGGTGGCAGCAAAGCCAGAAAGTTTGAGATCAAGGAACTCCTATTAATTTCCTACTGCTGCCATAATGAATTAGCATAAAATAGACACTCTAAGAAACCCCCAAATTTATTACTTCACAGTTCTGACTGTCAGGAGTCTGGCATAGATCTTTCCAAGCTGGAATCAAGGCACTGGTAGGGCTTTCTTTGTGGAAGCTCTGGGTATGCTCTGTTCTCTTGCCTTTTCCAGCATCCACAGGCCACCAGAATTCCTTGGCTCGTGGGCCTTCCTTCATCTTCAAAACCAGAAACATCAGACCAAGTGCTTTTCACACTGCAATCTCTCCTGTTCTCTCTCTTCTGTCTCCATCTTGTACTTTTAAGGACCTTAGTAATTACACTGGCCTCCTGGATAATCCAGAATAATCTCCCTATTTTAAGGTCATCTGATTAGCAAACTTAATTTTATCTGTTATCTTAATTCCTCATTGCCCAGCAACATGACATATTCGTGGGTCCCAGTGATTGGGACATACACCTTTTTGATGGCCATTATTCTGCCCACCACCGAAGCTGAGGATTTATCTATGGGATGATCTTGGAGAGATCTGGTTGTATGTGAATGCTAAAGGTGGGAGTAATGCAGAGTTCAGCAGGTGTAGAGTGAAGTGGAGGTGAAGCTGGAATGGAGTGACTATGGAAAACCTTGAGAAGTTTGGTTGTAAATGGGTAAAAGGAAGTAGAGGGTAGCTGTTGTGGGTTAAGAATCTAGGAAGAGTTATTTTATGGGAAGTCATTAGCACATTTAATGGCCAATGTGAAGGATTAGGTTGAGAGGAGAGGATGTCTGCACAACAGAGAGAAGGTATACTCATTAGTTTAATGTTCCCTAGAAGACCGGTAGGGGCTAAACATAAGCCTACGTTTCCCTCTATTATAAACAGAAGACATGAGGGTGGGGTAGGTACACAGTTGCATACATTTATATGATTATTAGCAAAAAGCTGAAAAGTTCACTTTTTATGTCCTCTTTCCCCATTGTAAATGTATACCAGCAAGGGAGAATTGCGTTTGCAAACTAGGAACGCAATTGTTAAAAATAAACATAGCATATAACAATCATATTTCCCCAGTGTGTGAAAAGTTCTGCCCACTAAGTGAAAACTTTCACCTCACACTGCACATAAATGAGACAGCTCCCCAGTGTGGCCACGTTTTGTGTGCCATGTAGGTTTATTGGCTACTTTATGCTATTTGGGAAACATAAACCATTTCCCACTGGTGCTATCTTCTTAAAGCACTTTAGAGTTTTGACTGAATAACTGACTAAACAGCAGTTCGTTAGGTGAATGATACAACCAAGTGATTTTTAAGGGAGTCTCAGAAGATTTTGAGAAAAAGAAAATGTGCTGCTAATGAAAACAAACATGGATGCGGAGTGAATAAATTCACGTTTTTACATCTTGGGCCCAATTCAGGACTCAGCTAAGGGTCAAAGTGACTATTAAGACCCTGGGTCCAAGGCAATCAGTGAATCTGTTCTTTTACATTTGTGAAGTCTAAGGCAGCAGGGAATGGATGCTAACTTTTTGTGCTTTATAAAGAGGACAGGTATTGTAAGGGTGTCAGTTAGAGGCGATACTGCTCAGTAGAAGACCCTTGTCAGGTTACCAAATAAAACACAGCGCTTTCAGGTAAATTTGAACTGCAGTAAAAGAACATTTTTTTAGCATAAGTATGCCCGGATATTGCATGGAACATACTTACACTTTAAAAAATGTGTTGTTTATCTGAAATTCAAATTCAAATTTAGTGACATTATTTTTATTTGTTAAATCTAACAACCATAATCCTAGTGAAAATACAAATATCATCTATCTGATTAAAGCAAACACATTTTGTACAAAGGCAAATCTTGATTCACAAGCTTTCAGACATGAGAAGCCTGAGTATATTGTTTGAAATCCAAAATACCAGGTTTTCTAGGATATTTCACTGGTTCATCGGGATAATAAATACTGTATTTGTAATTTAAGTAAGACTCAAACAGTCATTCTGGGAAAATAGCTTATGATTGCTACATTTATTTGGGCCATGGGTTTCCTTGCAGCCTCTCTTAATAGGATTTCAGGGCTAATTTTCAGTGGGTTTCTTGTTTTGTTGTCATAAATAATGCTATATAGAGAGATAGGTTATATATTTTGTATGTTCATCAATCCATCAATGAACAGGCCAAATAAAAGTGGACTTAGTATAACTCAAATCTTTTTAGAACAGCTTACTTTTCCCATAATATTAAGAAACCAGCAGCAACTTAAAAACAATCAACACCACGCTCCGTAATCAGGTTGGATTTCAATTCTTTGAAATCTACTAGTGCTTCACTCATACATTCAACAAATGTTAATGAATGATCACACTGAGACAAGCAGTGTAGATTTTATATCGCAAAGGCCAGGAAGAAACTGCTTAGTGAGAGTAAAATGCAGAGAGGAGGTCAGTGTGGTGAGAGTAGGGTGGGCCTTGGAGACCGCAATAGAAGAGGGAGTGAGAAAGGTCTACAGGGCTTTGCAAGTCAGGCTAAGGAGCTCAGTTTTATTCCTACTTCACTGGGAAGCCTTTAGGGTGCTTTGAACATTACATTGTACATCATAAATGTATAACATATATAACGTATACAAATTATTTGTCAATTAAGAATAAAATTTAAAAAATGAATAATTTCCAAAAAGTTGTGAAGCAAAGAAACATGGCAATGCTGAATTGTAAGACAACATAGTGAAAAAATTGAGACTTATGACTTATTAAATAGCCTCTATGTCAAAATAAAATGATTCTTATCTGCCAATATGGCAAAATATAGAAAACATCCAAACAAAATTAATAATAAACATAGCTATAAATCAGAGAAAAGAGAAAAGCACTCAAAAAAGTTACATGTATCACATCAGTTATCATGATAATGTGAATGAAAGGTGAACGAAATAAACTCTCTTATTAAAAGCAATGATGTTCTAATATTAGCCGATGACAAAGAAATCCTTGAAAATGATTACGTTGACTCAAAAAGATGTACGTAGATGTTGATAAACTGTTAAATACATAACTTTAAAAACAAACTTTCATTTCTAATTAGTTGTTTAAATACACTATTATATATTAAGTCTAACTTTTTGAATTTTAGTATAAATGCTATTTTGCAGACATTCTGTAATAATTAAAATACTAATTTCTTCATACTTGAAAAAAACAAACTTTTTCTCACAGTCATCTTGTAAAATATTTGAATGTTTAACTTTGGCACTGATACCTAATAAGCAACATTTCATTCTTAAAGGTGGGTTTTTTTTTTTTTAGTTTGGTAATGAGAAAGTAAAAGAAATAGAAACTCACAGGGAAATATCTGTATATAACTCATATGGTTATACAGAATTGAATTCTAAAATATACCTGAGTCTGCCAGGACACTGAAAGCTAATTACCAACGTGGGAAGAACTGACCTAGGTAGAAGTGATGTCAACATTTTCCACCTCCAAGGTACTGAGACAAAGAGTAGCGTGCGTGCGCTTGTGTGTGTATGGTGCAGAATGGTGGTGAGCTGCATTAAAACCACAATGGTGGGATTATTTCAAATCTTATGTTTTTTGTAGCAGTAAGAGAATTGCCTTTTAATTTCTTTCTGATTTTACTCAGTAAGTAATTTATAAATGAAAACAGTTAGATCCAGGAGAAAAAAATGTGATTTAAATTAACCAAAATGGGAAAACTAAGTGTGGTTTTGAGAAATGACTTGAGATTTTGGAAGGGGAGAATTTTTGTAGGGACATAGCACACCTTATGCTTTATGTCATATTTTGTGATCCATTCCCTAGAGAACTCCTATGGTATGAATTTGGAGTTCTATTTTTTTTAACTTCCTGGCTTATGCAAAGAATGATTTGGAGTTCTATTGTTATCATTAAGCAGAAAATTCCTACCCCAGTCAGTTGTTGGAACATTTACTATAACACACATCCAGCACTTGGAAATTTATCTAAATTTTATAAATTGAGGAGACAAGTTATTAGCTGTCAATACTGATATTCTAATAAGAATTCTCCTAAACTGGAACAGTGATTGGATGATTCCAACTTGTTTTACCTTACATTACTGATATTTTAAATGTGTCTTTAAGTAGAATATATTCTGTTTCAGAATGAAGCTTTGTTCCTCTCATGCTATGGGAATGGTAGTTAACAGTCCTAAAAACCTTCTCAATGGGAGAAATTTCCAAAAGAACTTTAAAAGATTCACCCTTTCTCAATATTTGCTAAGTGAAATGGAAACAATTAACGGCAAATTTTCTTGAGTTCTTGATCATCTGGCAAATCCAGACACAGCACAAAGGATATGTTAGTCGCTGAACAAGTGAGCCAATTTGTCCTATGAACAAAAGGCAGATTGTTGTCAGAGGACACATTTTTTTTACAGTTACAATCATGCCTAAAAGGACACTATAATTACAGTGCAGTGTTCCTCAATCAGACCATATCCTTGCTCAGGAAAGCAGGAGGCTGCTGTGAGACTGTAATGATTTTCTTTCTTATCAACTGTGAATCATGTCTTTCATGTCTGTAATTAAGGCCTTTGATATGCATGGCCGTCAATAGAGTTGAGATAATGAAACAAATCAGGCCAAATATCCTGTTGTTGAAGTTAGAACAGCTACAACAAATGCTGATCTCCTTTTCCCTCAACTTATGCATATGAAACAAAATGCTATTATAAATATACTCAGATTTAGATTTTGTATGAAATTAATTAAAGACAATGATTGCTCTGTTTGAAGATCTTTGGTGACTTCAAAAATAGAAGTTATGTATGCAACTGGATGTACTTCCGCTATTTTAATAGTTAAATAATTTAATATTTAACAAGGTTGCTAAATATAAATTAGTTGTTAAATATAAATATAAATTATAACAACGTTGTTATATTTACTATCTTCCATGAAGTGACAGCTCATGCTCAGAAACCTTGCTATTTAGATATTTAATTTATATTATTCATCTACTAATTCTATGTGCCAGGTACTATGATGGACTATTTGCATACATGATTTCTAATCCTCAGCATTGCTCTGCAAGGTTAACTTTGTTAGTTCCACTGTATATTTAGGAGATTTAAACTGGGAATAAAATAAGTGTCTCCCCAAATAGAAACATCAAGGATGTAACCTTTTTTTTTTTTTTTTTTTTTTTTTTTGAGACAGAGTCTCACTCTGCTGCCCAGGCTAGAGTGAGTGCCATGGCGTCAGCCTAGCTCACAGCAACCTCAAACTCCTGGGCTCAAGTGATCCTAATGCCTCAGCCTCCCAAGTGGCTGGGACTACAGGCATGCGCCACCATGCTCGGCTAATTTTTTCTATATATTTTTAGTTGGCCAATTAGTTTCTTTCTATTTATAGTAGAGACGAGGTCTCGCTCTTGCTCAGGCTGGTCTGGAACTCCTGACCTTGAGCAATCCGCCCGCCTCGGCCTCCCAGAGTGCTAGGATTATAGGTGTGAGCCACCGCACCCGGCCAAGGATGCAACCTTTAAACGAAGAACAGTGGAGAGGATGAGATGAGCAGAGAGAACAGGTATCTTTGAAGAGAATGTTTCTTAACATCAGTGTTGATGAGACATTGATGAAAAAATATTATCAGAAACATAGCAAAGAGGCAAGTGAAATATGAATTGTCAGACAATAAGTCCTCTAATAATATAATCAAGTGTCACCTTTGCAGAGGCTAGTTCCTCTCACTGAACAAAGCCACACTCCTCGGTCTTTCCTGCCATAGTACCTGCTATGTTTCTATTTCAGTTCAAACGTAGGTTTCTATTATCATAGACATGATTCATTTTTATTCTTTTTAAATTGTACAATCTCAATAGGTTCTTGGAGTCGCCTTTATCTTAATTTCATTTTTAGACTCTAATTTGATGTATAGGCTGTGTCTACATTCATGATTGTCTGAAAACATGCTAATCAACTACTCTAAGATGTGCTGTGAGATTTTCATATGATAAAAATAAATACACTCTGGTTCTGAGGATCTCAGGGTAGGTAAATGTTATAAGTAAAATACATGAATTTCAGTACATGAAAGTTGTAACATCTATTCAATTCAATCAAAATTGCATTTTGATATTTTGTGTTCTGAATAAATGAGGTTGCCTGAGAACTAAGTTTCATGGATCCTTTTCCCTGGACTGTGGTGCTGTTGAAAACCAAGACCATGGCTGCAGTTTTCATACATGTGAGCTAATTTCCACCTAAAGAAAAGCGTGGGCCCGTTATCACAGATTAGCCGTAGCACTGGTTTAATGCACATCAAATGAGCTTGGTGTCTTTGTTTAGGCCTTTTTGTATGATGGTTTATCATGTGATTTTCCATTGTTATGTTCCTGATCTGTCTTCTTCGATTACATACAAGCTTCCTGATGATGTCCCATTCCTCTCTGCATTACCAGAAACAAGCGTGAATCCTGGAGCCCAGGACAAATGCATGTTTATTCAATTAAACAAGGAACAAGGTATCTATGTAGCAGATAATGTTGACTATGAGAGCAGGAATGATATGGGGTAAACTTTCAGGAAACTCACAATAATATAACTTTCATATGAAACACACTACAAGCACATTTCATTATATAATTTAGCTATTTCGGTTATGGGCCATTTTAGCAGTCAGCTACCGTCATATCAACACTGTAACAAAGTACCACAAAACCCACTGTCATACAACAGTTTTTCACTCTGGCAACTGTTTGTCACCTAGGATTTGGCTTGTCTAGGTTGGGCTTTGTTAGGCTTGGCTCCAAGTTGTGTGTTGGGTCATCTAGGTCAGCTCCACATGGCTGTCATCTTTCTTGGACCTGAGTCTACATGTGGCACATTCTTCTGATGGCAAGAGGTAGGAGGGCAAGAGAGTGACTAGCCACATGAACTTACTGCAATCCTCTGCCCATGTTATGTCCGCTAATAGTCCAAGGCCAAAGGAATCCCAGTCACATGGCCAAGCCCAAAGTCAAAGGGTGTGTGAGCACACTCTGCCCACAATGAAGTTGTTACGTAATTATGGGGGAATTATTCCATTATACAGAAGCCAAAGATTGAGAACCATCATTTAATCCACTTGAGCCACTTTCACTGATATGTGAATAAAGGAACACAATGTCGCACACCTCCAGGAAGCATCCTTTGTATCTTTATTCTAGGGGTTCCCATTTGCATTTTATTCTATGAGGTGGAGTCCCCTGGAGTTGTGAACTTCATAGGTATGGTTATCTAACAGATTTAGAGCTGGACAACCACAAGTTGTGCTTGTGATTAATTTTATCTTAAATTATTAAAGATGTACACATGAAAAAATAAGACTAATTATACAATTAATCTAATTAATATTTTATTTAAAAGTAATATATTCTGACAAAACAAAATAAATCATTGTAATTATGCTAAAACACAGAAGTTAAAATAGGACAACTTTATAACTTTTTTTCTTAAGAGTTTTAGCTATGAGAAAAAATTACAAACTGTTTTTTTTTTCTTAAAGTCATTATTTAGCTATGGTATGAACAGAATATATCATATGTATGTGTGTGTGTGCACATGTGTGTATACAAGAGTGAAAGCAGGGAGATCTTTATAACTATTACAATATTCCACACCAGAGTTGATTGATAGGCGATAGCGTGTGTGCATGTGTGTGTGTTGTGTGCGTGTGTTTGTATAAGAGCAGAGGAAGAAATGGAAAAAAAAAAACACAGATTCTGGTTCTATCTATTGAGCCAATAGTATTTGCAGATGTATTGCACATGGTGTATGTGAGAAAGAAATCAATGAAGATTTTAAGATGTTCATTAATTATTAAAAATATTTTTCCTGTGATTCTGATTCTTTGAATTTTAGGTCATGGTCACTGTGTGAATTTTTCATGTGTTCTTGAAAATATTTTGTTGATTTCAAAGCATATACCATGCTTATTAGTTACAAAGTTCAAATGTATATGCTTTTTATGTTGTGTCTGTTTTGTCAATGTTGAGAGAGGTAGACCATATCCATGTGCACACTGAAAGATTTTAAAAAATAATTTGCTTTTATTCCCCAATATTTAATATTTTACTTAATATATTTTAAGGCTTATTAATAAATCTGTACTAATCCAAAACTGTAAAATATTCATGGTCCTTTTATAATACCCTTCCCTCATAATGCTTTTAGACATAGAGTTTTTTGTATGTTTGTTTTTGACAACTTTATTTTAGCTTCATATAGTGTATGTGTATCTTCTCTCATTTATTTTCTTCAAACTTTCCATTTATCACTTCATATTTGTATTTAATTTATCTGATATTAGTCTGTTAACATGAGGGTTTAGTTTATTAGCATAATCACTTTTATTTATATTTATTTCTTCAATTTTATTTTTTATTTTTAATACCTTTATTGCTCTTTTTGTCTTTTCCTGTTTTCTACTAAGTTCATAAAATTTTATATATTCTATTTTTCTTCTTAAATCTTTGGAAATTATATAGCCATTCTCTATTCTGTTAGTGCTACAATTAAATTGCATAATAGGTAATAAACAGTTTTAATCTTCTGGAAAAGTTCAAATATGTTAGAACCTCTTACTTCTAATTTCCTCCTACATTCTCATTCTTTGATCATGTCTTTGTGTATTCTCTTTCTCCAATGATATGCTACTTAGTTACAGAATTCCAGATTGACAGTTATTTCCTTCAACATATTGATGCTGTTTGTCCATTTCCTATGTTTTCATTTATTGCATTTCAGGCTGCTAATTCAATTCCTGGTCATTTATAGGTAATGCAATTTGGATCTTGTTGCTTTTTAAATTTTCTCTTTATTTTTGTGTTCTGATGTTGCTCTATCCTTTGTCTAGGTGTGAATTTATTTTGTTTATTGAGCTAGGGAATAATTTTTCACAATTTTTCATAAAGTAATGCCTGCTCAACTTAAATTTTCTATTGTGTGACAATTCAAATAAGTTTAACTGTTTCATCCAACCCTCTGCCTCAGGCAATAGATAGCATCATTAGATTAAATAAATTGATAGATAGGTAGATAAAATGCCAAGAACACTGCTGGCACACAGTAAGGACTACGTAGGTTTCTGATACAATAATAATAATGAAAGATATAATTATGCTCAGAAGGAGAGAAAACAGAAGAACCATTGATACCTAAGAATCAGAACTGAACAAAAAATGTTTTGATCAGGTAGGGTTAGTAAAGTGAGTGAAGCCAGATTGACCAGTATTATCAGACTGTTATTTGGTCAAAATGGTAACAAGCACAAGAGAGAAGCTACATTCAATGAAACCATTCATAATGTAACCTCTAGGGTGTCTTAGAGAACTAATACCTACCCCCAGCCCTGCAAAGCTAGTACAAAGATGGTTTCAAAGTGGAGAGTACAAGAAAAGTAAAACAAAATGAAGGTATTAGGTAGAACTGTATGAAATTTTCATTATTTAGGTCAAGAGTAGTTGATAGTGACAATTTTAGATGGTTTTATAAAGCTAATAAAATGTGGAGTTCCCATCCTGCAGGATTTTAAAAGTATACTCCTGAAAGTTATCAAGAGGAGATAGATGGAAAACAGCAATGACATTAAAGAAGAAAGTCCATGCATCAAAAACAGACTTAAGTAAATGAAGCCACCTGATTTACCCATTAGACATCCTCAGCATTTCGGAAGACAACCAGCCAAACAAGGACAAATACAGAGGCAAAAATAAAATCACACATTGGGTTGACGGTTTGCCAACAACCACTGGTGTCTAAAATACAGTAGCGGTTACTCGGTGAAGAAAGATTGGTCACTTAAAGAATCTGGATCCTTACTACTTATTGCAATAAACTACTAGTTATAGTGTATTCAGTTTGTATGAAATTTAGTTCTGGTTTACCCTGATTAGCAATATCTTCCTGTCCAGAGCCTAAAGTTAAAAAAATCCCTTGTAAGTATTGTTAAAGTGGAAATATCCAGTACAAGATGCACTCAGGCAACTATCTGACCATATTAGCATATATATACAGGTGATACCTGCCTGGATCTGTCAGACTCCTGGCTATGTAAGCGCTAGTTATGCAACTGGTATCTGTGTCGGAACTGACTTGGGTGAGCTCAAGCTGGTAAGCCAGTTTTATAAAAGGAATAAATGTATTCTTGCGAATGATTGATACCTGTCACCTCTTCTATTCTCCAAAAATTGTATTACTGTGACCACTACTATTTCAACCAAAATGGTCTCATTTAAAAACTGGACTTCAAATGGATCAACAAATGCAGTGCAGTTTTGTGAAAGATGCTATGTAGCATCAGATAAAACACGTCAAATCGGTTTGCATTCCTACAGTATTAGTGCAAAATCTAATGAAGTCTAGATATGACTGCGCCCTCCTTCTCTAGCACATTAAATGGTAATTGAAGGAGAACTGCAGCACATCTCCTCAAATTCATAAATCCCAGAAGCAAGAGGATCTCTCTGGAGGGAAGGTTTAAGTGCGGAATGTGGAAGAAAATGTTCCGTTGGCCATATGCTCTGTGGGTGTGCCACCGGCAAAGTAGTGTTGGAAAGAAACTAAACTTAAGTGTGACACACATTTTGTTATCCTTGTATTGGAGAGGAAGTAGTGAGTGTGTGTGATTATTAAATTATATCATAGGACATGGACTTTTTTGTTACTGAAAGCATAGTAGAGTTTGGGGTATACATTTTTTTTTAATGTATCTCCTTATGACCACTTTACAATAAATGGTGCACTGATGAAGGCTACTGGGATGTGTGTTTCCTCCCCCACCAACCTTACATCCTAGGAAACCAGCAGTATTAATCACTGACATTGAAAAAATACTTGTTCCTGGAACCTCGCTTGGTTCTTTATGCACATTATGTCATTTAATCATAAGCACAGCCTTTATTTCATAGCACTGGTAATTAATTGACAGGAACATCAAGGCTTAGAGAAATTGTATAATCTGCTAAGATTCACATGATCAAGTGGCATTTAGAACCAAGGTCTAAATACAGACTGTACCATAAACCACTAAACTCTCCTCAGTAAAAATTCAAAATCTATACTCAACAATTGGTAGGCACCCATGTTTACATACTAATTAGGATGATACAAAGCTAGCAATGATACTATCTAGTTGGCTTGGTTTTTAGAGAAATTGATACTACTAGAAAATACAAGAGCTCTAGGAGTCTGTTCTTCATGAACGGCTTGAGAGGAAATTGTCTATATTCTCTTCTTTGTATCTGTACTATTTTCTCCACTTCTAATGTGGCATGTTGTTTTATTATCATAGAAAGGTTGATTTATAGAAAAATAAAATTATGCATAAATATTTCACAGTTTAGTTGACTATAATTTTCAAATTACTTAGTGATATTGTTACTAGCATTGTGACCTTGACTGTTGTCATTCAATTTGTAAATAAACTTCCTCAAATCCAGGATTGGAAAATTTTTACACAACTTTTTAATTTCAGGCCATATAACTTTGAGGGAGTCACAGGCTAGCTTGTGGATATAAAGCAAGGAAGAGGAATTCCTTCATATTTTAGTGTATGTTTAGAGATCTGTTACTCTTTGATAGAAATAGCTCATATTTTTGAACAAGAAGCTATATAAACTTAATCACTTTGTAATGCCCCTTTTTAGCTGTCATATTTGTCAAATGAGAATATAATAATTTCAAATCATCTAGCTGTTGTTAGGATTAGTGAAATTATATGGAGTACCTTGTTAACAGAAATATTTTTTAACCTAAACAAGTAATACATGACTCCGTTCTCATTGTACCAAATTAAAACAATTACCTTATATATTTTCTTAGGAAGAAACACACAAAAATAGGCCAAATACCAAGACATAGATCCAAGAAATATTGGAACCCATCCAGGTGAATTGTAAAGGCAAATCCATGCATACAAATGTAAAGTGTGTTTCAATTAATAAATAAAAAAAACTATTCAGATTCAAATAAGACTTTAAAGGTGTATCATCTGGGGAACAGTTAAAAAACAGAAACTATCCTAGATATTTTAGACAGAATGTCGATTAACATGGAGAACTAGATGCCCTTAAGCCCTTTGGGAGCACTCTGGGATGAACATAGCTAGCCTCAGGAAATCAGGATGTCCCAGGGGTCACAGGAACTGCAGTTACCATCTCAGCTGCCTACAAGGGTGAAGCAGGTATTCTCAAAGGAATGCCCAGAAGGTACAGCAAACCTCGTGTCTATCAAAGCCCTCTCCTGCCTGTCAGTCTCAAGAGCACAAAAGCTTCTATCCCCTAAACCACAAGACTGTGAGTGAGTATGAAAGTTCAGGAAAGGTGCTTTCCAGCCTTCCAGGCTTCCTGCCTCTGCAGAACAACACCCGACTTAGAAGGGCAGAACAGTACTGAGTACAAGAGTGTATTCTCAGGAAAATGAAGAGAATAAATAGAAATAGTGGGACATATTGAAATATTGATTTTAAAAAACTAAGTTTGTAGTAAGAGATAAAAAAGGGAAATTCATTTAAGGTTGACTCCAGGAATAGTTTCTTTTGAGTGATATGAGATTTGTGGAATTGAATTCATTGGGAAATAAATGCATTTCTCACATTCGGCTGGACAGTAGACACTAAATGGACATTTCCAACTTTTGTCTTTTGTATTGTTTTCAGTACTCCTCACACCCATTTCTTTTTTTTTCTTTTTATTATTGGGGGAAAACTACAAAGCATTTACAGTACAATGTTTACAGTCACAATTTGTAGTGAGCTGATTTCCCAAAATATATTACCACTCAAGTTGACTTATCTTATTACATTCAAAAACCTACTCTGTCAAAGTAGTCCATAGAGTACATACATAGTGCTCCAACTGTATCTACGTACAACCAACACTCCATTTTAAGTGTACAATTAAATGATTTTCAGTGAATTTACCGAGGTGTACAGTTAAT